>MU228395.1:715400-759468 GCA_018584345.1 Thuja plicata | reverse complement strand
CCCCTTAAAACCCCTAAGATGTACTCTTAGGCTTCCTAATGGGTTGTAAGGTGTCATAAGGGTTTTTAGGAGCCATTAATGAATGCTAGGACCCCTTAAGACACCTTACTACCCCTATGATGTACTCTTAGGATTTATCATGGGTTGTAAGGTGTCATAAGGGGTCATAGGACCATTAGAGGGTCCTAGGACCCCTTAAGAAACATTACGACCCCTAAGATGTACTCTTAGGATTTATAATTGGTCATAAGGTCTCTTAAGGGGTCGTAGGACCCCTTAAGAGACCTTATGACCAATTATAAATCCTAAGAGTACATCTTATGGGTCGTAATGTTTCTTAAGGGGTCCTAGGACCCTCTAATGGTCCTATGACCCCTTATTAAGAGACCTTACGACCCCTAAGATGTACTCTTAATCTTCCTAATGGGTCGTAACATGTCATAAGGGGTCGTAGGATCCAATAATTAGTCCTAAGACACCTTATGACCCCTAATATGTACTCTTAGGCTTCCTAATGGGTTGTAACGTGTCATAAGGGGTTGTAGGACCCATTAATGGGTCCTATGACCTGTTAAAACACCTTACAACCCCTAATATATACTCTTAGGATTCCTAAGGGGTTGTAAGGGGTCATAAGGAGTTGTAGGAGTCATTAATGGGTCCTAAAAACCCTTAAGACACCTTACAGCCCTGAAGATGTACTCTTAGGGTTCCTAATGGGTTGTAAGGTGTCATAAGGTGTCCTAGGACCCATTAAGACACCTTAAGACACATTAATGGGTCCTAGGACCCCTTAAGACACCTTACGACGCCTTAGGAACCCTAAGAATACATATTAGAATTCATAGTACACATTAATGGGTCTCAATAGGTCATAGGACATATTACTCTGCCTTAGGAGCCATTAATGGATATTAAGACCCCTTAAGATACCATATGACCCCTAATAAGTAATCTTAGGATTTCTAATGGGTCGTAAGGTGCCATAAGGGGTTGTAGGACCCATTAATGGGTCCTAGAACCTCTTAAGCCACCTTAAAACCCCTTAGGAACCCTAAGAATACATCTTAGGGTTACTAGTACACTTTAATGGATCTCAAGGGGTCATAAGACATATTACAGTGTCTTAGGACACTATAAGACCCCTTACAAGCCCTAATATGTACTCTTAGGCTTCCTAATGGGTTGTAAGGTGTCATAAGGGTTCATAGGAGCCATTAATGGATGCTAGGACCCCTTAAGACACCTTATGACCCCTAAGATGTATGCTTAAGATTTATAATGACTTGTAAGGTGTCATAAGGGGTAGTAGGACCCATTAATTGGTCCTAGGACCCCTTAAGAGACCTTAGGACCACTAAGATGCACTCTTAGCCTTCCTAATGGGTTGTAAGGAATTAAAATTGGTTATAGGACCCATTCACAGGTCGTAGGACCCATTAATGGGTCCTAGGACCTCTTAAGACACCTTACAACCCCTAAGATGTACTATTAGGCTTCCAAAGGGGTTGTAAGGGTTCATAAGGTGTCAAAGGAGTCATTAATGGGTCCTACAACCCCCTAAGACACCTTATGTCCCCTAAGATGTACTCTCTCTCTCTCTCTAAGGTTGTAAGCTGTCATAAGGGTTCGTAGGACCCATTAATGGGTCCTCGGATTCCTTAAGACACCTTAATTCTCCTTATATGTACTCTTAGGCTTTCTAATGGGTCGTAAATTATCATAAGGGGTCGTATGACTCATTAATAGGTCCTACGACTCCTTAAGATACCTTATGACCCCTAAGATGTACTTTTAGGCTTCCTAATGGGTCGTAAGGTGTCATAAGGGGTTGTAGGACCATTAATGGGTCCTAGGACCCCTTAAGACACCTTATGACCCCTTAGGAACCCTAAGAATACATATTAGGGTTCCTAGTACACATTAATGATTCTCAAGGGGTCATAGGACATATTACTATGTCTTAGCACACCATAAGACCCCTTAAAACCCATAAGATGCACTTAGGCTTCCTAATGGGTTGTAAGGTGTCATAAGGGTTTGTAGGAGCCATTAATCAATGCTAGGACCCCTTAAGATACCTTACGGCCCCTATGATGTAATCCTAGACTTTATAATAGGTTGTAAGGTGTCATAAGTGGTCTTAGGACCATTAATGGGTCCTATGACCCCTTAAGAAACATTACGACCCCTAAGATGTACTCTTAGGCTTTCTAATGGATCATAAGGTGTCATAAGGGTTTGTAGGACCCCTTAAGAGACCTTACAACCCCTAAGATGTACTCTTAGGATTCCTAATGGGTCATAATGTGTCATAAGGGTTCGTAGGAGCCAATAATTGGTCCTAAGACACCTTATGACCTCTAAGATGTACTCTTAGGCTTCCTAATTTGCTGTAAGGTGTTAGAAGGGGTTGTAGGACCCATTAATTGGTCCTATGACCTCTTAAACACCCTTACAACCCCTAAAATTTATTCTTAGGCTTCCTAAGGGGTTTTAAGGGTTCATAAGGAGTCACATGAGTCATTCATGGGTCCTACAACCCCTTAAGACACCTTACAGCCCCGAAGATGTACTCTTTGGCTTCCTAATGGGTTGTAAGGTGTCATAAGGTGTCGTAGGACCCATTAAGGGGTCCTAGGACCCCTTAAAACACCTGAAAACCCCTTAGGAACCCTAAGAATATGTCTTAGGGATCCTAGTACACATTAATGGGTCTCAACGGGTCATAGGACATATTACTTTGTCTTAGGAGCCATTAATAGATGTTAAGACCCCTTACGATACCTTATGACCCCTTATAAGTAGTCTTAGGCTTTTTAATGGGTCATAAGGTGTCATAAAGGGTCGTAGGACCTATTAATGGGTCCTAGGACCCCTTAAGACACTTTACGACCCCTTAGGAACCCTAAGAATACATCTTAGGGTTACTAGTACACGTTAATTGATCTCAAGGGGTCATATGACATATTATAGTGCCTTAGGACACCTTAAGACCCCTTACGACCCCTAATATGTACTCTTAGGCTTCCTAATGGGTCGTAAGATGTCATAAAGATTCATAGGAGCCATTAATGGATGCTAGGACCCCTTAAGACACCTTACGACCCCTAAGATGTACGCTTAAGCTTTCTAATGGTTTGTAAGGTGTCATAAGGGGTAGTGGGACCCATTAATGGGTCCTAGGACCCCTTAAGACATCTTATGACCACTAAGATGTACTCTTAGGCTTCCTAATGGGTCATAAGGTGTTATAAGGGGTTGTAGGACACATTCACAGGTCGTAGGACCCATAAATAGGTCCTAGGACCCCTTAAGACACCTTAAAACCCCTAAAATGTACTCTTAGGCTTCTAAAGGTGTTGTAAGGGTTCATAAGGAGTCATAGGAGTCATTGATGTGTCCTACAACCCCCTAAGACACCTTACATCCCCTAAGATGCTCTCTCTCTCTCTCTCTAGGGTCATAAGGTGTCATAAGGGTTTGTAGGACCCATTAATGGGTCGTAGGATTCCTTAAGACCTCTTAAAACCCCTAAGATGTACTCTTAGGCTTTCTAATAGGTCATAAGGTATCATAAGGGGTTGTAGGACCCATTAATGGGTGCTATGACCCCTTAAGACACCTTACAACCCCTAGGCTTCCTAATGGGTCATAAGGTGTCATAAGGGGTTATAGGACCATTAATGGGTCCTAGGACCCCTTAAGACACCTAATGCCCCTTAGGAACCCTAAGAATACATCTTAGGGTTTTGAGTACACATTAATGGTTCTGAAGGGTCATAGGACATATTACTGTGTCTTGGCACACCATAAGACCTCTTAAAACCCCTAAGATGTACTCTTACGCTTCCTAATGGGTCATAAGGTGTCATAAGGGTTTATAGGAGCCATTAATAGATGTTAGGACCCCTTAAGACACCTTACAACCCTTATGATGTAAACTTAGGATTTTTGATGGGTTGTAAGGTGTCATAAGGGGTCATAGGACCATTAATGGGTCCTAAGACCCCTTCAAAAACATTACGATCCCTAAGATGTACTCTTATGCTTTCTAATGGGTAATAAGGTGTCATAAGGGGTCATAGGACCCCTTAAGAGACCTTACGACCCCTAAGATGTACTCTTAGGCTTCCTAATGGGTCATTATTGTTGGAGTTGATGAAAAACTATCAACCCTACAGCTCCCAAGAATCACCTCCATGCAAACACCTGTCACAGAAAGAGAGAAGCAAAAGCTATGGAGGCCAAAAACAACAGATCTGTGAAAGAGGAAACATCCTCAATTGATTCAATAAAAATGGAATAGAATTACACAAAAGGATTGATTAATTACAAAGTGATCAATCCTTATAAAGGAGATCAAAACCCTGAGATGGGTGAAGAAACCAAGGTTGGGTGAAGAAACCAAGGTTGCATGAATAATTAATAAAAGAATCGATTATTGCATGCCTAAAGTTTAGCTTAAGTGAAATAGAGATAAAAGGGACTTAATAATTAAATCAAATAATGATTTAATTAATAAGTGAAAGGTGACTTAATAATTAAATCAATAATGATTTAATTAATAAGTGAAAATACCCTTTTAACTCTAACAATAATGTGACATAAGGGTTCGAAGGAACCAATAATTGGTCCTAAGACACCTTACAACCCCTAAGATGTACTCTTAGGCTTTCTAATAGGTTGTAAGGTGTCATAAGGGGTCGTAGGACCCATTAATGGGTCCTATGACCTGTTAAAACACCTTACAACTCCTAATATGCACTCTTAGGATTTGTAAGGGGTTGTAAGGGTTCATAAGGAGTTGTAGGAGTTATTAATGGGTCCTACAACCCCTTAAGACACCTTATAGCCCCAAAGATGTACTCTTAGGCTTCCAAATGGGTTGTAAGGTGTCATAAGGTGTTGTAGGATCCATTAATGGGTCCTAGGACCCCTTAAGACACCTTACAACCCCTTAGGAACCCTAAGAATACATCTTAGCATTCCTAGTACACATTAATGGGTCTTAATAGGTCATAGGACATATTATTCTGTCTTAGGAGCCATTAATGGATGTTAAGACCCCTTAAGATACCTTATGACCCCTAATAAGTACTCTTAGGATTTTTACTAGGTCATAAGGTGTTATAAGGGGTTGTAGGACCCATTCACAGGTTGTATGACCTATTAGTGGGTCCTAGGACCCCTTAAGACACCTTACGACCCCTAAAATGTACTCTTAGGCTTCTGAAGTGGTTTGAAGGGTTCATAAGGAGTCATAAGAGTCATTAATGGGTCATATGACCCCATAAGACAGCTGATGTCCCCTAAGATGTACTCTCTCTCTCTCTCTCTCTCTCTCTCTCTCTCTCTCCCTCTCTCCCTCTCTCTCTAGGGTCGTAAGGTGTCATAAGAGTTCATAGGACCCATTAATGGGTCTTAGGATTCCTTAAGACACCTTAAGACCCCTAAGATGTACTCTTAGGCTTTCTAATGGGTCGTAAGGTGTCATAAGGGGTTGTAACACCCATTAATGGGTCCTAAAACCCCTTAAGAGACCTTACAACCCCTAAGATGTACTTTTAGGCCTCCTAATGGGTTATAAGGTATCATAAAGGGTTGTAGGACCATTTATGGGTCCAAGGACCCCTTAAGACACCTTATGGCCCCTTAGGAACCTTAAGAATACATCTTAGGGTTCCTAGTACACATTAATGGTTCTCCAGGGGTCATAGGACATATTACTGTGTCTTAGCACACCATAAGACCCCTTAAAACCCCTAAGATATACTCTTAGGCTTCCTAATGGGTTATAAGGTGTCATAAGGGTTTTTAGGAGCCATTAATGAATGTTAAGACCCATGAAGACACCTTACAACCCCTATGATGTACTCTTAGGCTTTATAATGGGTTTTAAGTTGTGATATGGGGTTGTAGGACCATTAATTGGTCCTAGGACCCCTTAAGAAACATTATGACCCCTAAGATGTACTCTTAGGCTTTCTAATGGGTCATAAGGTGTCATAAGGGGTTGTAGGACCCCTTAAGAGACCTTACGACCCCTAATATGTAATCTTAGGCTTCCTAATTGGTTGTAACATGTCATACAGGGTTGTAGGAGCCGATAATTGGTCCTAAGACACCTTACAACCCCTAAGATGTACTCTTAGGCTTCCTAATGGACCGTAAGGTGTCATAAGGGGTCGTAGGACCCATTAATGGGTCCTATGACCTGTTAAAACACTTTACAACCCCTAAGATGTAATGCTAGGCTTCCTAAGGGGTTGTAAGGGTTCATAAAGCATCGTAGGAGTCATTAATGGGTCCTACAACCCCTTAAGACACCTTACAACCCTAAAGGTGCACTCTTAGGCTTCCTAATGGGTCATAAGATGTCATAAGGTGTCATAGGACCCATTAATGGGTCCTAGGACCCCTTAAGACACCTTATGACTCCTTAGGAACCCTAAGAATACATCTTAGGGTTCCTAGTACACATTAATGGGTCTCAATGGGTCATAGGACATATTACTCTGTCTTAGGAGCCATTAATGGATGTTAAGACCCCTTAAGATACCATATGACCCCTAACAAGTAATCTTAGGCTTTCTAATAGGTTGTAAGTTGTCATAAGGGGTCGTAAGACCCATTAATGGGTCCTAGGACCCCTTAAGACACCTTACGACCCCTTAAGACACCTTACGACCCCTTAAGAACCCTAAGAATACATATTAGGGTTACTAGTACATGTTAATGGATCTCAAGGGGTCATAGGACATATTATAGTGTCTGAGGACACCATAAGACCCCTTACGACCCCTAAGATGTACTCTTAGGCTTCCTAATGGGTCGTAAGGTGTCATAAGGGTTCGTACGAGCCATTAATGGATGCTAGGACCCCTTAAGATAGCTTACAACCCCAAAGATGTATGCTTAAGCTTTCTAATGGTTTGTAAGGTGTCATAAGGGGTAGTAGGACCCATCAATGGGTCCTAGGACCCCTTAAGACACATTATGACCACTAAGATTTACTCTTAGGCTTCCTAATGGGTCATAAGGTGTTATAAGGGGTTGTAGGACCCATTCACAGGTCGTAGGACCCATTAATGGGTCCTAGGACCCCTTAAGACACCTTACAACCCCTAAGATGTACACTTAGGCTTCTAAAGGGGTTGTAAGGATTCATAAGGAGTCATAGGAGTCATTAATGGGTCCTACGACCCCCTAAGACACCTTACATCCCCTATGATGTATTCTCTCTCTCTCTCTCTCTCTCTCTCTCTCTCTCCGGTATTATTATTAAACTATTATACATAAGTAATGTAATACTAATTTATATAATATAATAGAAATATATATAATTTAATATAATACTAATGTGAATAATAATAATAATATAATATAATACTACTATTATACAATACTAATATAAATAATAATAATTTAATTCTAATGTTATTACCATTTAGTATTTGTATAATATTAATATTTTAAAATATATGAAATCTATAAAAAACTAAAAAACTAAAATCAATATTGAAAATGTTGAAATTTGAAATGGAAAGCAAAATTTTGGCAGGAGATATCTGATATCCGATAATACCTCATATCCAATATTATCTCATATCCGATTTAATATCTCATATCTGATTTAGTATCTCATATCCGATAATATCTCATATCTGATATTATCTCATACTCGATTAGCCTTGGTATTTGCCTCGGGTTTTGGCTTTGCAATGCCAAACGTGGATGGTCAACCCAAAAAATGTGTTTATCATATTTCCTCTGATCTCTAGACTTCAGCGATGTAGCTGATGACCTTTTTTTCACCCAAAATTGATGAAACAAAAAGGGTTTCTTAAATAGATTATCTGGTTTCCATCAATATAATTGCCGTCAAATTTTGATTTAAATAAGTATTTATTACTTATTTTCTATTTGAGTTACCTCTAAAGTCCCGATTGACAGACTGATTGAAAAACAACTATGACTTTCAAACAGTTTAACCTTTTTGAAATCTGGAATATGTGTCACATTCTATGCTTCACCTACTATAAGAAAAAAAAAACAATTTTGTAAAGTTTAGAATTAGTTAAGGTGGTCAGACACGGGAGTTTTATTATTCTAAAAAATTCATAGTAGAAAATTCATAATTAATTAATTATTTGATAAAAAATTACACAAAAATATGTGTCACATCCGGGCATGAGTCTACTACTTATATCTAGAATCTTGTAAAAAGATCTCATCATTTGATTGTGATTAAGGTGGTCAGACATACACGTACTTTTATCTTTTTCCTAAAATTTTCAACAATTAGATTAATTTTTTTTAGAAAAGGGTTAGTAGTTTAGAAACTATATTTAATTTCGTACAGATTCTATTCTTACAACTTTTTCACGTAAGGTTGATAAGATGTCCAAATTTTTATGTCAAGTTGACTAACCCTGATTTTCTAATTTTTCATTGCCACTTAAGGCCATAGCTTGGTATACCATGATCCTGCACATACCCACATTTGAGTACCTGAGAAAGAGACTAGGGGTCCAACCCTTGCCTATTGGTTAGTAAGATGACTAGGAGGCTGCATCAACCTATACACACTTAGAAGATCATTCAGGTTGATGCAAGAAATGAGATGGAATGCAAAGATACATATGTACATAGAAAGGTACATATCTACACCGAACACCAGAATCATTATATTGCTGATGGATAGGGAAATTCAAGGAGTGTATAAAGGAGAAAGGATTGTTTGGCATTGCTATCAAAGGGAGAGATTATATCCATTACCCATATGAAATATCAGAATAATCCAAAGGGAGAGAAGATATCCTAAGGGAGAGATGTAACTTGTAAGGGAGAGAATATCAAAAGGGAGAGAAAATATCTATATTGTTGTCAAAGAGAGATGATCAAGAAAAGGAACAGTGAAAGGGAGAGAAAATATCTATATTGTTGTCAAAGAAAAATAGATGATCAAGAAAAGGAATATTCAAAGAGAGAAACAACTTCAAAAATAGAATCAGGAGCTACTACATCTATCTAGTGAAGGGATTGAAAATTGAAGAAATCACTCTACAAGAAACAAATCTAAGATATATGAGCTTACCGAGAGCTAGACATTTGTATTGGTTATAAAACAATAAGATTGGCAGATTGATGAACTACAACTTATATATTTAATATTGTATTAGTAATAATATAGTGTGATAATGTAGTATGTTGCCATTAATGCCAAAGGGAGAGATTGATGAACTATAACTGATTTAATATTTGAAGATGTTAAGTTGGTGATCACCAAGCTACAGAAAGTTAATGCAAATTAAATCAGTTAATGTGTTGTATTTTCATTGATGTAAAATTGATATAATCTGATTGGTTATATACATAGTGTCAAAGACTTCAAAGAACCAGGAAGATAAAGGTTATGCTATCAACAATGCATAAAATTTCAGTATGCACTTTGTGACAACAAACATTGATGGTCAGTGGAACCCGACGGATAGAGGACCCTGAGAGGAAAGTCACAGTGATACTTGAGCATAAAACTCAAACAAGAATTACGGACGAGTAGAATCAATGTAACTCGATAAGAACTTCACACTGTTACCTGATGGATAGACAACCCTGACAGAGATGTGCGAGGAAAATTGAAGTGTTGACTGAAGCTAATAAGGAGTTAAACACCAAAAAGAACTGAAGTTTAGAAATGATAAAAGACTTAGCTAGTAAAAGCTAAATACGGAGTTAACTGGTTGTTAATATTGTTTTCATCGAGAAGTTAAAAGTCAGCGATAAGAATCAGTTTTAAAGCTATTTTATTCCAGTTGTCAAAGACAAATCTACGGGCTAAAACTGAAGTAAAGTTTTAAAGTAGGATTGGCTAGAATTGCAGATCACACCAAGAACAAGAAAGTCAAGAACTGAGAAATGGTAAAATCATGTCTGTAAAGAGACAAGCTAATTCATTATGAACTAAGGGGTGAATAGAGAAGAGGATGCTGA
This sequence comes from Thuja plicata, assembly GCA_018584345.1. Classification (NCBI taxonomy): domain Eukaryota; kingdom Viridiplantae; phylum Streptophyta; class Pinopsida; order Cupressales; family Cupressaceae; genus Thuja; species Thuja plicata. The sequence goes on along the minus strand of MU228395.1, from coordinate 749,472 downwards.
AGAGAAAATGATGAAGAAATACTTTAATCAAACCTGATCAATCAAGCTAAAGAACAAAGCTAATTTTGTTGACACTGAGCAACAGAGAAGCACAACATCACTGAGAAGAAAGAAGTGGAGCAAAGGTATTGAAAGGATACATTGATCAGAAAGGTATTATGAACATACAATAGATCTAAAAATCTGCAAAGTATAGTTTTATATGTGAACAGATCATTTATTGTTTCAATTTAACCATTGGCTCAGAAAGTCTCTTAACTGAGCAAGACTTAAAAATCCTTTACATATTGAGATATATCCTAAGGAGTATCAAAAGGTTTGGTCATGAAGATAGCATAGAGATACCAAATACCAAGTGACAAACTATACAAGGTTTGGTCATAAAGGTAGCATAGAGATGTCAGATATCAAGTGATAAACTATTCTATTTAAATCCTCTAACAAGGTCACACCTAATAGTGTGTTTATAACCTTTAACAGGGTTGACTCTTCACCGTGCTCACTTCAGAAGAGTGAAAATTTTGGGTTACCGGTCCCAAGTGGTTTTTCCCTTAACAAGGTTTCCATGTTAAAAATCCATGTGTAAATGTGTTTATGAGTCATTGCTTTAGTGTTTTGCATTACACATAACTAATCTGGATTGATCGGTATACACTAGGTTATTTACTGCATTTTGGTAAATGGAAGACTGCTAATCGGTAAACACTAAGAATAAGGTTTAATAGTGAACTCCGAGTAGTAGTTATTTATTGAGATTATTTCAAGGCATTCATATTGTAGCACTGAAGATAACTAGAGACTTATAATTATGGTAATAAGTTTTTGGGTTAATTTATTAGAAAAAGAATGAGGCCATTGATTCACCCCCCCCTCTCATTTACTCTAACAGAATCCTCTGCACATCCACAACAGATCCACCAAGGTAGTTTTTGGCAACAAAATATTCTTGTCAACAACTTTTACAACTACCGACTGCTCACGCACACTCATTGTCTGACTTATTTTCTTTTGGGGTCATTGGGTATAAAAAGAAGGAAAATCGCCACATTCCAACATATGTAGGATATATAATTTTGCATCTCCCTTCACTAAACACAGTTTAGTTTATGATGTTGATTTTCAAAAGTTGATAACTTAGTCATATTAACTCCTTTTTTGGTGCAATTTTTTTTAGTTGGGGTAGAATTTTCTATTTTTCTCAAATATGGAATTATTATTTTTAATTTGGTGCACGGACATTTTGGAAAATTTATTTTTTCATAGTTCTAGCTCAGTAATCCTCATTTGTGCAACTTCAAAGGCTTCGTTCAGGCTCATACAGACATATTTTCAATTGACATTGCTTTAAAAGTGCATGATTTTTTGTCTACTTCTCATTTTTTCTATCAATTTGTAGACATTGCGGGTAGAAATATCACTTTCAGATCTAGGTATTTTTTGGCCATTTATGATCATTGTAATGCTAGGATTTTAGTTTGATCATTAGAAATATTATTTTTTAGTCTAATTTGGCCTCAATAAGGTAGTGTACATTAAAATCAGAATTCTACTTAGCTCATGTTTGGCAAGTGGCAATTGTACATGCACTATATGTAAAGTGCCAAAATCATCTTTTTTGTGGGGCTTTTTTTGATTAAGTGCATTTTGGGAGCATAATCATTCTTTGATCTAAATTTTTAATGTGAGAAGGGTATCATTGATGTAATCATGGGTTTTACAACACATCCTACTATATTAACCTTTACTGGGGATAATTATTAGTCATGGTAAAAAGGAATCATCGCTCATTGTAGATTGCTAAATCTCGTGCCTCATATTTATGAACTCATCCTTGAGCCAAAGATGGAGTGGAATCAATGCATTTGGAGAGATAAGAATTATCATATCAAAGGATTGATCTTTGATAGCATGACTTTATTTCTATTCTATGAAGTATACCCCAAGTTTAGCCATATTGAATGCCCACCCACAACTTGGACAATTATTTGGGAGAGTTTTTAAGATCCATGTGTTCCTCCATTCTCATTCTATTATGTTGTAGATTTCCTCACTCCACTTGATCATGCAGACAATGTTCCATTTGATTTTGATACCTTAAGGAAGATGTCTAGGTGGGTTTATGATCTAGAGCCTCCACCTTAGGCTCCTAATTCTCCAATTGAGATCACACATTCCTCTCTTGTTGGTGATTCTCGCACGATTCATTGCAATAGATATCTACTTGTCTTCCTAATTGGGATTCCTACTTTCTAGATATTGGTTCATTGTTTGTGGAGTCCTACATTGCATATTTGAGAAACATTATTGATGACATTCATCTTCTCTTTGATGAATAGTATCCTTCTTCATTTGTTGTGAAGGAACACTCTGACCCTCTTCTTCATACTCTACATGATCATCCTTCACAGTTTGACATGATTGTGGATCCTTTGATACAATAGTTGGATGAGGTCTCTTTATCTTTAGAGGAAACATTTGAGTCTTTGGAGCTTGTTCACAATCAGTTACCATTGGTTCCTTTCTTGTCACCTTATACTATGATTGGTTATGTTCCTTATTGTTTCTTGACATATTTATCATCCAAGGACATGGTGACACATGAGAAAATTCTAGAGACCTCATCATCATAGTTCATTTGGATTCCACTTCATATTTCCTATCTAGAATGGGAAGCATTCTTTCATTTGTACTCGGTTTATCTTCTTCCCAAGGGGAGAAATGTTGTTTGTAGGCACTAGACTATGTTTTTCCTTCAATCGCTTATCATATTTGTAGGAGATTGTTCATTATGGGGGGCCCTAGTTGTCTCCTTCTTTCCTTCCTATGGAGGGATAATTTATTCTATATACATGATTTATGTAGTTCTTGGGGGTTCTTAAGTCCTCTATCCATGCATCTTGTGTACTTTCATCTGTCTTTTGAGGGGGTTTTGTCCCATGAAGTTTTCTTCCTTTCTCTGCTTTATGAGAGATTTTATTGCATTTTATCTTGCATATTGTACATGGGTACCTAACATGTACTTGTAGCCAGGTACCGTCTTACATTGTCATCTAGCAATGTGAGCTTAAGTGCATTCCCCTAAGTTTCACTTAAAAGGGGGTAATGGTGTAATTGAATATTCTTAATTACACTTTACTTAAGCTTACTTAGGATAATTCATTTCATTTTAGTTTGTGCATGAGACACTTTTTGGATATATTTCTAGTTTTCTGAGTCTTGCTAAATTTTTTGGGTTCCGAGTATCAATTTTGCCTAAAAATGTCAAGGTTTGTTCAAGTATATCATCAATGTTTCCTGGAAGTTTTGATTTCCAAGCAATGGAGTGCAAAAATGGTGAAAACCCCTAAACCCTAGGTCTCTTCTAGAAGAAATGTGTTTAAAACCCTAGACCTTTAAGGCTTTTTATATTTTGCAGTTATATTTTTTGAGCCACTTAAGTCTCATTTTAGACATGTGCCCTTTTGGATTTTTTCTTATTCGTGTGATCTTGTATCCAAGATCGAATATTCCCTTTTGATATGGAGACTCAGCGTAAGCTTTAGAAGCATTATCTCAAGAAGAAAATAATATTCTCTCAAATATTGTGAGATTAAGCGCAGGTGGTCGATCTTGGTCTAAAACTTGAGTTGGCATGTGATCTCCCAATTAACTCATGAGTTAGTAAATCATTTGGCGACTTTGATCTTCATTGAGTCGCATAATCTCACAATCTTACCAAGGTCAAGGCAAGGTTACTTTTTCTATTTGGTCACTGAATCTTTGAATGCATCTAGGGTTAAGTGAAGTCTGATGAGATTAAACAAGGATCATAGATCGGGATCGAGACGATTGGCTGGCATTTAGTCTCGCAATGAATGGATGATGTCATGAAATGTCTAGAGATCTAGCGAGAACCGTAGATGCTTTGTTGATTGTGTGGATGGATTTTAATCATGGAATGAAAGTGTAGTTAAGTGAAAAGTATCATGATTCAACATAGACCATTGGATTAAAGTAGGATCGAGGGCTACAATGTAATCTAAGGAAGAATGGATCAAGTACAGAAATTTTGTGAGACTTAACATTGATCATTTATTGAGAAAAGATCTGAGGGCTAGCGGGTGATATTCAAACAAAATTTGAGTTAGAATATTTATTTAGTGACTTAGAGATTCATTCAGTCATTGAATCTCCAAATAAAATATGGTTAGCCGTGGTTAAATCAAAGCCAGTTTAAATTTTCCGTGGGTGAATCTGAATCATTGATAAAGATCAGATCTTGTGGCTGGCACTGAATCACTAGAATAAGTCAAAAGGTCATTAAGTTATTCAGTAATCAAAATATAATGGCTAAGATGCAGACACATGTTTAAGTGGCTGAGATCTGTGGCATTCATGAAATCTTAGAATAAACCCAAGGTTGAGAAAATAATCTAGCGACTCAAAGATAGTCTTTAGTCGTGTGATATCATAACAAAATTGAGTTAAGGCCAAAGATTGGGAGATTCAGTGCAGGCTGTAGATTAAAAGGAAGATCAAGGGTGGTCGCGTAATCTCCAAAAAAATTGAGCAAGTACAAAATGATTTAGAGACTCAGCGCAAGGTGTAGATCAAGATCTAATCATGTGGTCTACACGTGATCTCAAAATAAACTCAAGGTAAAGTGAAACATTCAACGATTTTGAGTTTTCTTTGTTGCGTGATCTCCGAATGACTTAAGGTTAAGTTAAGCTAAGAGTTGAGTTGACAAGACATATCCGAACCATTGACATGGCTCAAATCTAGTGGTGTGAACGTAATCTTAGAGTAGATCCATGGTTAGTTGAAATGATCAATGATTCAGTGACTTAGTTAGTCATTGAATCTCCAGATAGACTCAGGGTTAAAATAGGGTTATTCTTTTGCCTTAGTCACGTAATCTCTAAACAAAGAAAGAGTTAAGAAAAACATCTAGTGACTTAGTGTAAGCCATAGATGAAGAAGAAGATCATGTGGTGGGCGCTAACTCTTTTGATGTAACTTGGGTCAAGCTAAACTCTTAGAGACTTGGAGATAACACAGTCGCACAATCTCTAGAAAGACTGTAGTAAGAGTAAGGTAAAACTGTAAGGGTTTGTTCTTGCACCATAAGGTAAAAAGGTTGGCTTATTAAAAAGGAAAGATCCTGAAAGGGTGTAAGAAATCTGCTGAACTATGAAAAGTAAGAAAAATGAGCCAATCATATCAAGATTAAGGCCTTTTAACATATAATAGGGTTTTAAAACATAAAAAAACACTCATGACCTTTCTGATACAGGAGCATCCTGGGGTAGTTGGCAATCCTGTGTCACCCAAAACATGTTTTGGTTTGATTTTTGTTTTAGTAGTTAACTCAGTTGAGACCATAGGTGCTCAGTCACTTTGATGGTAGTTCTTGGTTGAAGATGTATTGCTTCACTATTGAACTTGGTGATGCTCGGTGTTGTTGTTTCGGTAATATTCTACTCGGGGTACACTGATCGGTGGTAGTTTCTCAGTGTGTGAAGCTCGTTAGTGTCTTTCTCGATAGTATATTACTCAATGGTGTCTATTTGGTGGATTTTTTCTTGTTTATTTCTTTCACTGAGTAGTATGGCTCTCCGTGTGCTTGTTTATCGATGGGTTGTTGGAGGTTCACCGACTTGTGTTTATGGATTGGGCAGACTTTGGTGATTGCATCCTTGATTTGTGGGGGTTCATTGGGATCATGCTAAGTTCTGAGGCATGCAGATTTGATACATTAGATCTTATGTGGACCTAAATCTGTGTTGGTTCATTCTTCTATGTATTTATTGTTTATTTGCAACTGACTAGTGCATTTAATATCTATTCATTGTAAGTGTATGGCCGAATGGGTCATTTAATTATTGTTTGCAAGCTGACTTGTGGCAAGTTTGTATAAAAGGGATTCTAGGTTGATGTTTAGAGATACGATATGACAGAGGATGAGAAGATAGATAGAGGATAGTAGAGTAAGCTAATAAGATGAAATATTTTAATTTGCTGCAGATAGTTGTAAGTGGGTAGACAGAGATTGCAGATTGCTTGGTGGCTTGGGAGCACAAGTTTAGATTTGGTTTCTTCCACTTAGCTATAGGTTAGATGGATAAGGTTGGATCCTGTGAGATCTTGTTGAATCTGTTTATGTAATTGGCCCTAACCGAGAAGGCCTTATAGCTTGACATGTTGCATGTAATTGGAATTCTGAAATAATATAAAGTTGATATTGAAATATCTTGTGTTGTGTTGTTTCTGCTATGTGTTCTTGTTGTTGGTTGCAATTTTGGATAGTCCTTTATTGGATCCTCCATCTTTGACTACATCAAGTGATATCAAATCTGGTTTGTTTCTTGTGGAGCTTAGGGTTTCTAAAGATTTGGAGAGGTGGCTCTGAGAAGATTGGACCCTAGGGCGATTGCAGATCTTTCTGAGGAGGTGGAAGCAAGGATAGCAGAAAGATTCAGATCTAAGATGGCGGTGATGAAGAATGAAATCATAAAAGGTATCATAAATGTTGGATTGCATAGAGGTTTGAGAATAGATGATGGTTATGAAGAAGTTGCTGAAGATTTTGAAGCTTCTGGATCTAGTGGAGATGATAGAGCTGATTAGATAGAGAGATATGGAGGAGACATATATGATCAGCTGTAGAGATCTAGAGCTTGGTTGGGTACACACTACCATATGGAGGTGTCCTATTTTTAGGTACATTGAGACCTGAGGATCTGATTGATTGGATCAATGAGTTAGAATACTACTTTTAGCTAGAAGACATTAAAGATCCGCTTAGAGTGAGGTTGGCATAGACTAAGTTGAGAGGACATGTTGTTTTATGGTGGAAAGAGTTGCAGAGGGACCGAGAAGAAGAACATGAGATGAAGATCAATCAGTGGAGGTTGATGGTGACAAATCTAAAGGCTAAGTTCATCCCTGTTGACTATGAAATTGAGTTGTTTAAGAAATTGCAAAATCTGAAACAGAAGGAGATGACTATGGAAGATTATACCGAGGAGTTCTACAAATTGACTATTCAGTTTGGACATAGAGAAATTTCAAAAGAAAAGGTGGCAAGGTATGTTAATGGTTTAAAATTCAATATCCAGGATGAGATTGGTATGTTGAATATTGACTTTGTAGATAATTCTTATCAATATGCACTAAAGGCAGAAGATAAGTTGAAGAGAAGACATTATGGTAATTCCCGAGGGAAAGAGAAGTCAGAGTAGTCGGTAAAAGATAAAATAGAAGTTGAAGATGAACCAAAACCTATGGAACTGAGGAGAAAGATAGGTAGAGGTGTATTTAGAGGTACTTGTTATAACCGTGGTGAAGGACATTGGTTATTTTAATGTCCCTGTGTAGATAAGAAGGTTGGTAGTCACCAAAATGTTGTGGTGAATGAGGTTGTTGAGAATGAACCTGAAGTGGAAGGTGTGAATCCTTTTCTTAGGAGGACTTTTCTACCCTTGAAAAAATTTGATTCTTGTCAAAGGAAGAACTTGTTCAGGACTATGTGCAAGTCTGGTGGTAAATGTTGTAAGATGATTTTTGATGGAGGAAGTACTGACAACCTAGTTGTTGAAGAGATGGTCCAGAAACTTGGTTTGAAAAGGTTGAGGCATCCTTGTCCTTATAGGATAAGTTGGTTACAAGCTGGTCATGTAGTAGAGGTTAAAGAGCAGTGCATGGTTATTTTTCACATTGGTACTTATAGAGATGAAGTATTATCTGACATTGGGGAGATGAGTTCTTCTCATGTTTTACTTGGTAGACCTTGGCAGTATGATAGAGAGGCTATTCATGATTGTAAAATAAATTTGTTTACTATAATGAAGGATGGGAAGAAATCTATTTTGGTTCCTTTGAAGGATGCAGAGCTCGGTAAGAGGAACTTGAGAATTGGTAGTAAATTTGAAATGGTTACAATGGAGGGTGTAGATATAAGTGTGTAGAGATATGAAGATAAATCAATAAGTACTCATGGTAAGGGAAAGAAGAAAAATAACCGAGGGAAGAGTGTTTCAGTTGAGGACTCGAAAGACATGTATATCAAGAATTAGTTTGGGATCTATGTACTGAATCCCAATAGATGTTCATCCATCTTCTGAGAATATCTTTTTCACACCTAGAGTGTCTGATGCAGGAGCATCCTGGGGTAGTTGGCAATCATGTGTCACCAAAAATATGTTTTGGTTTTATTTCTATTTTAGTAGTTAAGTTGGCTGAGACTTAAGGTGCTTGGTCACTCTAATGGTAGTTCTCGGTTGAGGATGTATTGCTTCATTGTTGAACTCGGTGATGCTTAGTGTTGCTCTTTCGGTAATATTCTACTTGGGGTACACTTCTCGGTGGTAGTTTCTCAGTGTGTTCAACTCAATGGTGTCTTTCTTGGTAGCATATTACTCAATGTTGTTTGTTTGGTGGAGCTTTACTTAGTTGTGTCTTTCACAGAGTGCTCTGGTCTCGGTGTGCTTGTTTACCGATGGGTGTTTGGGGGTTCACTGACTCGTGTTTATGGATTGGGTAGACATTGGAGATTGCATCCATGATTTGTGGGGGGTCATTAGGATCATGTTGAGTTATGAGGCATGTGGATTTGATGCATTGGATATTGTGTGGACCTAAATCTATGTTGGTGCATTCTTCTATGTATTTATTGTTTAGTTGTAGCCGACTGGTGCATATAATATCTATTCATTGTAAGTGTATGGCTGACTGGGTCATTTAAATATTTTTTGCAAGCTGACTTGTGGAAAGTTTGTATAAAATGGATTCTAGGTTGATGTTTAGAGATAGGATATGATAGATGATGAGATGATAGTTAGAGGATAGAAGAGTAAGATAATAAGCTGAAAGATTGTAAGTTGCTACAGATAGTTGTAAGTGGGTAGACAGAGGTTGTAGATTTCTTGGTGGCTTGCGAGAAAAAGTTAAGATATGGTTTCTTCCACTTAGCTATAGGGTAGATGGATAAGGTTGGATCTTGCAAGATATTGTTGAATCTATTGATGTAATTGGCCCTAACTAGGAAGGCCTTATAGCCTAGCATGTTGCATGTACTTGGAATTCTGAAATAATATAAAGTTGATATTGAAATATCTTGTGTTGTGTTGTTTCCGATGTATGTTGTTGTTGTTGGCTGCAATTTTGGATAGTCTTTTATTGGATCCTCCATCCTTGACTATATGAATTTCCCAATTGGGCTATTAAAATTTGATAACCTGACAACTTTAGGAGCCACAACTAGGAAAAAATTAATGTCGAGGCACAAGAAATATGACAGAAGTGATAGAGTAACGGTTTCCATGTCCTCAACTAGACTGGTGCATTGAATTCTTAGTGATAAATAGGCACAACCTTTCTACATTTCTAATTACCAATTTTTAGAGTACTAAGCTAAGAAATTACATAAGTTTTAGAGCTTTCAGAAGTGAAGAATTGCTTGAGTTTTAGAGAAAATTGTAAGGGGAAGTTTGTGTTTGAGAGTAGAATTGTTCAGTAAAGATCAGCAAAGGTGAGCCAAGAAGGACCGAGTGGGGCTTCAACCAGTGGAGGAAGTAGAGATACAAAAGAGGAGAAGAAAGTGAAGAGAAACTACTTTGATGAATTTGTGGCTTTTCTACCTCGGACAAACCAGAACAAAAATGTAAACAATGAACTTTTCTCTGATGATATGTCAAGTTGTAGAGATCCACATACTCCTGGGGTTTCTAGATATCGTTTATTCAATTAATTTTATAGTAATAGGGACAAGCCAATTCCCATATCAAACCCTTGGACGTTAGGTTTGGCTAAGATGATTGTCCCAGACATATTCGTAGATGTAGACCTATTAATTGAATTGGCTAGAAGGTATGATTCTCTTTCTAAAACTATCAAGAAAAGTGACGGGACAACTTTAGTCACTTTGGATAGGGCATATTTCAAGAAGGCCTTTGATATTTATCATCCCTACACCATAGAGATTGATTTAACCAATTTACAGAATAAGTATGTCAGGGAGACTACCATTGTCAGCGGATTGATCCAGGCTCATGTGCCTAGATCAAATAGAAATTACATAGCTGCCCTGCCAAATTCTACTGCACCATATTTTTATAATGATTTGAGCTTTTATATGAAGTATATTGCTTATAAGTTGTGTAGGGTGTTGGGAATAGATGGGGATAGTAAAAGGTTTCCTGCAGATCTTTTGATGATCATCTTGGACCTTCAGAACTCACATGGTAATACCGACTATGACTACATTCACTATGTCATTGAAAAGATGCACCAGGGGCTTAAAGATATCCACAAGAAATCCAATCCCAAGTTCATGCATTATTCTATTTGAATGCATCTAATTCTATACTTCAACATTAACAACATGGAAACATAGAATCTGAGGCCAAGGATGCAGTTTCGTAGCCAACCAAACCTTGTACAACTCTGGCTTAGGGTTTGGAATTATAATTCAAATGAAAATGAGTTCTGTGGTTTTCAGAACTGGATTGCATATTGTCTTTTAGGTTTTCTAGTTCTAAATGTGACAAGGTTTCCAATCAAGGTGCTTCAACTTATCATACCTTGCCAACATGTGGATAAGTGGGCAGAAGATCACAATTAGAGAGATTTCTACTATCAGAAAACCATTACTTTGATTAAGGCTTATGATTTCTCCCAACCCCCACACATACTTCCATAGTATGTTCCTCCCAAAATAGTTATAATGGAGTTTATCTGGAAATTAATGTGGACATATAAAGAGCACTTGGCTCCCCACAGGAAGGGTACTTTCACACCTAGGCAATTTAAAATTTATAACTTTACAATTGGGAAAAGAGCCATGGATGCAATGAATAAGTGGTTGGGTCAGTATAGAATGAGCATGTCCTTATACAGGTATGTAGACCAAGAAGGCTTATGAAGAGTGCAAAAAATTTGTTAACCTCTAGCATCCCTATTTTCAAGGAGCACGAGGAATGTGTTGAAGAAGACCTCATTAGAAATATTCTGGAAGATGAAGAGGTATCCACTAGGATTACCAAGTATGAGGACCTTATATACTTGGAGAAGGAGATAAAGAAGGAAAGGATTCCTTTTGGAGGTTTTTTTTTCTAGAAGTGCTTTATTTGGCAATAATTTCTAAGATGATTGATTCATACAATACTTTGTATAATCAACTGGAAGGCCAAATTGAAGATAAATGGAGAGGCCCTGAGAAGCATTATTCCTCTGAGTATGAAGAGGGTAGCGAGGGAGGTTACTTAGTGAAGAGTCCTCCTCCACTGGATCAGACACTTGTAGTAGAACAAAACATAGAGGTTAACCTTGCTAAGATACCTAATATTTAGGTAACCAATTAGCCTCCAAAGAAGAAAAAAAGGAGAGCATCAGGGGAGCCTTCTCAAGATAAGACACAAGAGAAGAAGAGGGATAAATTTAGTGCCTTGATTAGTGGTGACAACTAGTATTACCATCAGCTTAGAAAGACTACCAGGGAATGGAAGAAATTAAAAGAGGATATGCAAGAAGAAATTAAATTACCCCTGCAACTATGTCAAGATGAGAGACAATTCCATCAAGAGGAGTTCCTCAGTGATGATGCCTTCATTAAGATAGAAGAATTCAAAAACTTCCTGATTTGGAGGAAGAAACAAGAGGTGGGGGCTCAATTGCAATTTACATAGGGTGTCCCTATACAAAGTGAAGCCTTACAAGCCCTGCATGCTTATGACCCTGAAATAGAGACCATGAATCTAGAAGAGGCTAGACAACTAGTAAAGTCTAGTAGAATGTTACTTGTGCTTGGGTGGGATTTGGCTTCAGCATTCATAATTGACCAGATCAAAAAATAGCTAGATGCTATATTGTCTTCTGAGAATCAAGTGGGGAAAATGATAAAAGGCTATGGATATGACCCCAGATCTCAGACTTTAGCAATGTGGTTAGTAACTCCAAGGACACAAAAGCCATCTCTAGTTAGTATTGAAGAAAAGATGGATGGATACAAAATTATATGGTCTATCCACAATACTTAGGATTTAGAGATGTCCAAGGCTCTCATCCACTTTACATTGTCTTTCTTTAAAGGAAAATCTAATCAAATTTAAGAAAGGATTAATATGTTTGGAAAATATTTCAATAGGTTTATTCCTCTAATTAAGGGAGAAGATGGTAATATCAAATCAGTAGAAAAATAGAGAAATGAGCTTGACACTCTATTTCCTATTAAAGAGGCATTTATAACAGATTACAATGTCCTGGCTATGGACAAATTCAATAAGAACTTGGATGAGGCCTTTAAAGGAGATACAAACTTCATGAAGTTTTTTACAGATGTCAAGGTCATAAAAGATGCCAAATGGGATAGATAGAAGGCATAGTTAGAGAGAATTTAGAGTTTTAATTGGCCTTCAGAGGTAGAGGTTGCATAGTGGGATATCATCACAAAGCCCAAGAAGAAAAATCCAACAACCATTGATCTGGATGTGTTGGATGAGGAGTAAAGTTGCACCTTGCACCTGATCAATGAGCACAAGGAGGGTAATCATCAACAAGAATAGTGTAAGTTAGCCCATATTGGCAGTCACTAAGTCTCGCAACAACCTCAAGATGTTACCCAGAATAACTATAGACAAAGGTGCCAACTGCCAAAGATTTTAAATTATATCAAATCATCTACTCAAGTGTTTTCTCCATCGACTGAAAGTCTAACTTTAATTTTATCTTCTAGCATGTTTAGGTTTATCCAATCCATCTGAAGATTGTTGCATCCTTTCTCTTTAAGGACTCCAAGATGGCTAGTGCTCTATATATAGCAAGTTGAAACATATTGTCAAGGATGGTGAATTTACAACTGCGAGGTAGACTTTTCATTTTTGTCTAGTTTTCAAGCTTTTTATCTTTTTGAATGTATTGAAACATAAGTATATTAATATAATACAATGGAGTTTCCTCTTTCACATCTATGATGTCTTCTTGTATTTATATTTATGCTCTTGTATGTTTAATATGTAAGGCATTTTAAACGTACTGGTTATAAGGTAACTGTGTGATTATTTGTAAGTTTCTTTTAAGGAGGAAGTAAATTATATGAAATACTTCCAGAAGGCTATATATTAGTGTGATAATTTGATACATGGGTGTGGGAATGAGAAGATAGTTTTTAAGGCACTCTATCTGGCCTTCATCTGTGTTTCCATTAATTAGTTTCTATGAATATATATTTCAATTGACTCTTTTCCCAAGATTAGGCATTGGTCTAGGTTTTGATAAGTAATTATCATCATCAATCTTAAATCTAAACAATCATTTACATTTATTTTATTAAGAACATATATGCTTAATAAGTTGTATTGAAAAATACAATTTTATTTGTTGATTCCTTAGAAAGAGAATCATTAGGTTAGCCTTCCTTGTTTCACTATTATTTTCCCTTGCCAAGTTCATGGTCTGGCTTGTTAAGATCTACATTAAACTAATCATGGTCATTTGCAAGATGTGCTATCAATTGTTTCAGTAAAAGGAAAGATCAAAGTAGTGTAGCCCTTGACCCACTATTAAAGTTACTGAAAAGAAATAACCTATAAAAGGTATACCCACCCGAGTCTATGGAGCTCAAAGAAGAAGGAGAATTAATACTAATTAATTAGAATTTTACTTGCATGAGTCAAGAGTTGGGAATCTAAGAGTCAAGCATTATTGCTATATTGAGATTCTACAAGAAAAATCTCTAACAAATTGGCAATTCTACTGTGGAGAAGTGTATTTTTGTAAATTCTGTAATGACTAATTGTTTATAGTCCATTTCTTGGTCATTTTATTAATATTTTCCTATACTAGTTGTGGGTGGTGACTCTAACTCTGTGCATTCCAATGTGATTTGCATATTGAAATACTAAAAAATTCTTGTCTGATCTTAAAATGTGTTGTCAAAGAAACACCAAGTCTTATTTTAGATGTAATCCTGATAAAGATATAGGAGAAGAGCTCCATAGACCTAGAAGGAGACAGTGGTCCAAGAGAGGTGGATCAAATCATGATTCCCTGAATACTTCAAAAGGGAGAATAGCGAACCCTGTCCCTAAGAGAAGGTCATCTTCATCTGAGAGTGCTGAAAAATCACAGCCCATAGATCCTTTTGGAGTAGATGTACATTTTGATCCTTCCAGAGAGGGTGAGATGACAGATGCAAGCTTTTTCCCTATAGAAGAAACACTAGAACAATCAGGAGAGACATCTATTGCTGAAATAACATCTTATGATTCTGATAAGTTGAGAGAGGAGGTTCTAGCTATAATAAAAAAGAAACATGAACAAGAATCAGAGATAGAAGATGCAAGTAAAAGTCATGAACAAGAGTTCTATGCCTTGTTAACTGAGAGAGAAGAACTCTTGGCAAAGACAAGAAGAAATGAGCATAAGGCTAAAAGCCTAAATGAGGTTAAAGGTCTAGACACGGATTTATTTGGTGACCTTGAAGCCTTAAGATAACAAGCTACTGATAAAAAAGAAAACTGTAGCAAAGATGAGTTTGAAGGATAAGGACCTGTCATGAGATGATTGCACCCACATGAGATTGAGAAGAATGCAAAGCTCAAAACAAGCAATAAAGATGTCTCTGACAAAGGTAAGAACCTTTTTTTTGGCATTAGTATTAATGAACCTAAGAAAAATAAAGATACCACTGTAGGAATGTCTCAAGTTGACATAGAACTTGAGAAAGCCAGAAAATCCAAAGAAGATCTAGCCAAGTAGCTAGAAAATATGGAGCTGCAAGCTGGCGCTACTGACATGAAAATGAGGATAGATTTCTTGCATGATAATACTAATACTACTACAATTAGTTCTATGCTTGTTACTACTAGGACACAACAAAAAAACCTCCAGGTGGTGTTGGTCTAACTACTCAGCAGTCTAGTGCTGGTCCAAGTGTTCAACATGTTGGTCTTGGTCCAAATACTCAAAGCTCTGGTCTAAAGCAAAGTTTTCCTCAACCTACTCAAAATTAGGAGGTATAGCAAGCCCAAGTGGAAATAACACCGTGGGAAACTTCCAAAGGAGACCTATCCATTTGGACAAATACCGACGTCTTTTCTTTGATGGAATTCCTGGTCATTCAAATATGAGCCCCAATGAGGTAAGAGACAAGATCCCTAGATTCACAAGAAATAATGTCATAACTTGTGAAGAATATTTAAAATATTTTACATATAAGATAACTGATTTTGAAATTGAAAATGAAGATGTTATCATGAAGCGTTTTGTTCTATCTTTAATTGAAGATGCTAGGGATTGGTTTAGAAATCTACCTGATGATAGCATAGCATATTGGGATGAATTTGTAAAAGCTTTCAGGGAACAATACAAAGAGCATGTGAAACCTGGTTACATGTTAAATTAATTTAACAACAAGAAATCCCCTAATGAGAGCATGGAAGACTTTAACAATAGGTTTCAAAAGGCCACAAAAAAATTGTTCTAAGTGTAGAGGTTAGATGAGGAAGTATGTATGACCACTTACTTTAATGTTGCTAATGGTAAGATGTATTACCTTCTTAGGGACAAAAACCCACGTACCCTAAGAGATGCCTACAAAGTAGTTATTGACATTGAGCGTAATAGGCAAGCATCAAGAAAGATGGCGAAGAGGGGTGATAGCAAACTTTGGAAAGAAAATGTACAAGCAAGAAAACCTATCAACGAAGATGACATGGTTGATAAATTAGTGAGTGAAGTGAAGGATCTCACTTCTAAAATGGATAAAAATAATAGAGGCTACCGTGATAACAAGTATCAAAACAAATGGTTTGATAAGAAGCCTCATTTGAGGGATTTCCCGTACAAAACAAATTGGAACAATGGTAAGCCAATCCCTAAAGACCAAGAAAACCAAAATTCCAAAGAAATCCTCGATCCCCTAAAAAGGAATAGCACAAATTACATAGAAAACACTCCTTGGTATGTTCCTTGCAATATTCCTCATTCTCCCCATCAATGTGTGGTAGCCCAAGCCCTAGCTGATCAAATGGGAGAGGGAGATGAACAATCAGGTCCTGAACAAGGAAGTCCTGTCCTGAACATGTTTGCTGTAAGGAAGCCTTATCCTTGGTTTCCTGAAAAAGGTGGACCTATTGAAGATGTGAGTAGAAGAAAGAGAAAGTACCTAGAATATCAGCCCCAACTTGTCTCTGATTCTAATGATAAGACTGGTGTTACATCTCAAAGAACTATCAATGCAGTGGGTGATGAAAAGGAGCACCCCAATTTCATATTACCAAGTGATGAAGAGAAAAGATCCCTAACCATAGCAGCTATAATCAAGGCTAGGGGTGCATATAATATAATAAATAGAATAGTTGAGCCTGATCAAGGTAAAATTTCCTATGTTCTTATTAAAGAGGATGCCACACAAAACACTATAGATTCTCATCACAAGGGTAGCAGAGGAAATAAATCTGCAAAGCATGTAGAATCTTCTTCTGATCAGAAGGAGAAAGAATAAACAAAAGAAGAACAAGTGTCTACTGGAAATTCCATGAAAGGTAAAAGGATAGGTGATGCATCTTCATAATTGCCTGTGTTTGACATGAGACATGGTCTTACTCAGATGAAAGTTTCAGTCCCCCTGATGGAGATGTTGAAAATAAAAGAGCATAAGGAAGGTGCACTTGCAATTCTAAGATGGATAGAAGATATCCCTATATCAAAACAAGAAGAAATATCCTTGAATTTGAATAATGATAAAAGAGAAATTCCATCTATCAAGGAAAAGGAAAAACAAGTAAAAGGGTTAGAAAAAAGCAAAGAATTATCTAATATCTGCATTGGCAATGTGATTACTTAGGAACCACTATCATTTGATCCCTTCTACGTAACTTTGATGATAAATAATTTTCTATTCAAGAATTGCATGATAGAATTTGGTGTTGTAGCTACTGTAATGCCATATTAGGTCATGAAAGAATTAGGCCTTCAATTCACTACTCCTGCTAGAAGTTATTATGCAATAGACAACAAAGAGGTTCCTGTAATAGGAACACTGAAGGAAATTGAAGTCAAGATTGCTACATTCCTTGAAGCTACCTAAAGAATGGATATAGTTGTTTTAGATTCAAATCCTCATTATGGTATGCTTCTAACAAGACAATGGGCAGCAGCTATGGGAGGAAGACTACTACTAGATTTATCATATGCAACAATTCTTGTAAATGGTACAAAGGTCAAGTTGTACAGAGAGCCTCATTCATCTATCATGGTGGAGATGGTCATGTCTGATCAATTAAAATGTTGTGTAGATATTGACATGGAAAAATTTGTTGTTGAGGAGATCAAGCCACAAATGAGAAACACTGATCCAATTTTTGATGAATTGTTATTACAAAAAGATGGATTGTGGCAAATGTACTTTGATGGAGGATGCTCCAAGGAAGGATCAGGAGCTGGTTTTTAATTCATCTCCCCATCAGGTATTACTTTCAAATATTCCTTCTTACTGGCTTTTCATTGTACAAATAATATAGCCGAGTATGAGGCATTAATATTGGGAATGGACATTGTCATCAAATATAGTATTAAATGTCTACAAGTTCATGGATATTCCCAATTGATCATAGCTCAGATAAGTTCACAGTATTCTTCTAAAGATGACCAACTGAATTTGTACAAGTATCCAGTCTGGGATAGGCTTGATTTTTTTTATGCTTTCAATATTTTGTGGGTGGAGAGATCCAATAATATCATGGTATACTTTTTTAGCAAATGTTTCTCTGAAGAATGATGATATCACTCTTTCTAGAATTTCTATGGTTGAACTCAAGAACAGGCCTGCAGTGCCTGGCAATATTCATAACTGGGAATTTTTTGAGGATGATGAAGACATCCTTAGATTTATTCAATGTGTAGATCATTATTATGGCCAAAAAATTTATTTTAATTCTTTGATTGCAGCTATAAATGGTAAGGAATTCTTTTTTTAGAATGAAATTGTGCAATTATCATCTAACCATATCCCAAAGGGACTAGTGGAACTGGAAGGCATGTTCAACATCAATGATAATTACATGTCACAAAAATCCAATACCAAGGTGGAGGATTTGGAATAAATCAATATGGGATCAGAGACATCCCCACAATTGGTTTATATTGGAAAGAAATTGGATAGGAATGTTAGAATGAATCTGATAAAGATGCTAAAAAATTACAAACATGCCTTTTCCTGGTCTTATGAATATTTGAAATCTTATAGAGAGGACCTATTCCAACATGATGTTCCTTTGAAAGAGGATGTCAAACCATTTAGATAGAAGCAGAGGCCTATCAATCCATTTTTGGCCACCAAAATACAAATGGAGTTGATGAAGCTAAGAGACGTAGGTATTATTGAACCAATAAGACATTCTTCATGGGTCTCAAACTTGGTCCCAATAAGGAAAAAGAATGGGGACATTAGATTATATGTTCATTTCAGGAACCTGAATGTAGCTTCACTAAAAGATAATTATGGATTACCTAACATGGAATCTATGTTGCAAAAGGTAACTAGATGTGATCTACTCTCTATGATGGATGGATTTTATGGTTATAACCAAGTGTTGGTTAAAGAGTCTCAATAGTTCAAGACTTCTTTCACTACCCCTCGGGAACATATATGTATGCTTGCATGCCTTTTAGTTTGAAGAATGTTGGTTCAAATTTTCAAAGGGCGATGGATGTGGCATTCAAAGACCTTATAAATGTTCTCATGGTAGTCCATCAGGATGATTTGACTTCTTTTTCAGAAAGATCTTAAGATCACTCCAATAATTTGGAAAAGGTATCCATTAAAGCAGTGGAATCTGGAGTTTCTTTAAATCCAAAGAAGTGTCAGTTTGTTGTTATAGAGGGAAAGATTTTAAGGCACATAGTATAAAAAGAAGGGGTAAGAATAGACCCAGAAATAATTGGAGTTATCCAGAAGGTACATGCTCCTAAGAACCTCAAAGGTGTGCAAACATTTCTAGGATAGATTAATTTTGTTAGGAGGTTCATTGGAAATTTTTCTGAGTTGGTTAAGCCAATAGTCAAACTATTAAAGAAGGATGTAAAATTTGAATGGGATCAAGTGGAACAACTAGCATTTAAAAAATCAAAAAATCCATCCAAGAAGCCCCTGTCCTAGTATCTCCTTATTACACTAAACCATTCTTTCTGTCTATATTTGCCTCTTTTCACACCATTGCTGCAAAACTGTTGTAGAAAGATGAGAAAGTGTTTGAACATCCTATAGAATTCTTTAGAAAATTATTACAAGAAGCTAAGCTAAATTATCAATTGATGGAAAAGAAATCTGTTATGCCCTACATACCGGTCCCTACATTTTTTGGGCAAAATGTTGGGTCCCCCCCCTTTTTTTCTTTTTGCCTTGCTTTCTTTCCCTTTTGTTTTTCTCTGGCCTTTGCTTCCGCAAGGGTCATTTTCTTTTCTTTTTGGTTCTCTTTCCCTCAGGACCTACTCCAGGAGTGTTTTGTCTTCTGTGTTGGTCAGATTTTTGGATGCCAAGATTCTCTGTCACCATTTCCTCTTTTGTTACAGGGTGCGGTTATTTGGATCCCCGAGTCCAAAGTTTGAAGGGTTTGCCTTTCCTAGGGTTCATAGAAGGAAGAAACATGTTTTTACCCTAGTGGTATAAATAAGGGTTCACTTGTCACTTTCACATTTACCGTGAACAAATTATCCAAAATGATTACCAAGAGTGATTAAGGCAATTAAACAGTGATCTAAGTGTAAATTTATCTTGGTGCTTAACAGTGCTTAAACAATGATTATCAGTGGTGCTTTCATGGTCTGTGAAAGCTTCTCAGTTACAGAGCACCTCCCATGATCCTCCTCCCACATTTTCTGGTGTTAAGATAGGTCTTTTGGCTCTTTTATTTATGGTTTTGTTTTTGCCTTGCTTGTGCTTGTTTTCTCTTTTGGTTTTGTCCTTTGTTTTCATTTCATTTTGCTTTGCTTGCTGGTTTGTTGTTGCCTCCCGTTGGTGGGATGGTTCTGCAGGAAGGTTGTCCGCCTTCCTCATGGTTTTCTACCCTATGAATGGTGTACATAAGTATAGATGTTGCTAATTCTTTCAAGTTCCTATGTAAAGGTGTCAGAGTCTTGCTATAAATCATAGGTATTCCTTAGGGTAGAGTAGTTCTTGTAAATTGTGTTATTTCCACCTTTCGTCTGTATATTTCAGTCTGTACATTGTCCTGGTATCCCTTCCCATGGAAAGCTCATCACACCATGCACGTTAAAACCAAGTTTGGAGCTAGTTCACATGGTGTCTGCCTAGCTCAAACTCGGTACCTCACCTAGTCAAGCCATGGTGGTGGTTCTCTCTCTCCTCTGTCACTTCATCATTAATAGCAGGATTAATTTCCCCATGAGTGAGCATTCAAAAAATGTCCCATCTAGCATTCATTTCACTCATGTCAACCCAACAGTCACCATTAAGGGCCATTACACCGTCTATCGCGTGACCACGTGACAACCCATGTTAGCCAAGTATGGCTCGCTGCCTGGTCACATCAATAACGGCTAGGTTTCCTCATACTCTGGGTGCTGAGAAGTCACCAAGTCTTCATCCCATTTTGTTGCATAAACTAATACCCCGGAACCTCCAGGTGTCTATCAAAATCCAACCATTGTTAACTGTTATATATTGCAATATTTTGATGCATACTAACATTCTTTGGATAGGTGTGAGATGGTGATGAATTCCCTAGAGTTTGCAAAACTGTTTCATATTTTCATCATATTATATGTATTGATGGTTCTCCGGTCTTGCATGTTGTGAGTTATCCAACAACATGTCTGAAGTAACAACTCCTCCTTGAAGTTCAGAGCTTCCAACTACCTCCACTCGGGCGACAACAAAAACAAAGGAAGAAAATATGTTGGCCAAGATCCCATTAACCTCCAAATACCTGATGGAGGGTATTCTTGTGGGGTCCAAAGTGGACTCCAAGCTGTAGGAGATCACAGATATAGAGCTCAGACTATGGGCTGAATTGTAGGGCCTTGGCCAAACAATGTACCAACAAAGGGTTGTCAGAGATGATATGGCGAAGAATGTGACCGCCTCTAGCATCATTAAAGCTATAATTTTCCCCTACTCAGTGCAAGCACTAGCACTTATCATTCAACTGGCGGTGCACTACAATGCTCCCACCTGGGTTGTCTTGCTTGTCGATCCTCTACCACTACACTACTCGACAACCAATGTTAATCTAGATTCCGCCACTTTTGCTTCGAGGCTAGGAGTCCCCCAGTTCAAGGGAGCCATTGCTATCTCCTGGTCTATATCACTAAAGGAGTTTGAATAAATTCTCATTCTTTCCTGAAAACATCTCAATTATCACTGGCTAAAGTCCACGAGAAGGGACTATAAGAAGATGAAGTTGGAGTTTCCCCGTGGGGACTTCAAGGAAATCATACAGGCAGGACTCATCTTTTTGTGTAGGCTCTTCGGAGAGCCCCATGCTAGGAAATTTTTAGCATGGATGTATTATTTTCTCTACTGCATCACCACCTATAGTCAGACCTTCGACTGGGAAACCATCATCACCATCATGTAGACTTCTAGTTAAAGAATGTCCTCAGGAATTCAAAGTTCTACATGACCTCATATGTATTATGGGCACTAGCCTAATAGAGACCCACTCTTTGGGGTTTTTAGATAGTGAGAATTCTTGGGAATGGGTCCGGCCGGCTTGTCCCATGGGAACATTATCCCTGGATCTAGTGGGAAGCCTCTTTCCCCCATTTTTGAAGGGTAAATGACACGTTCATTTACCATAACATTTTGACACTCACTCGATATTCTGGGTACCGGTTGGAAAAGGAGGCGATGACCTTGGTAAGCACATACAAAAATTATTTCATTCAATTTCAAAATCATACTTATTTTTAGGTGACCGACTTCTCCGGGAAGCCCTACCTACTCCCTAGGAACTGCAGGGATAGGATTATTCTTTTGGAGTTTTGCAGGCAAATCCTGGAACTCCATGCATTCTTTTCCTTAAAGAAGGTTACAACCATTACGCTCCCAATCACTTGTGGGAACTATTCTTACAGTTTCCCAATGGCTAAGGAAGCCGATAATGAGCTAAAGAGTTTAGGACTGGTAGAATTTCACCTTACCAAAAACAATTTTGTTCCGGTTGATAAGATAAGAGAGGTGTTTCTCCAAGCATCCACACCACATAAAGTTCACATTGAAGATTTCTGGGTGGATTATCAGGACAATTTTGATCTCCAAACTAGGCAACATTCATGGATGTCCAAAGGTTTAATGAAGGCCCTTAACCTTCGGGGATTCTCAAAATATTTTTTAGACGACGGGCCTTTGGAAGACCCAACATACAAAGAATAGGGGATCAAAAAGCTGGATCTCCTTCCGGTGGATTGGGACACTCCAGAGAACTTAACAATTGAATATTTTAGTCAAAGCATCATTGAGAACAACTATAAATATTTTGAAAAAGTATGCAAAAGAAGCACCCATAAGGGTCCAATCTTGTAGGGGTCTGCTTTGACCTCTGGAGCCGCAGGACCAAGAAAAGACAAGGGGAAGGAAAATAAAGACACCCCACCCCAAATTAATCCTGAGGGTCCGCTCCCAATTTTGGATAAAATTCACAATCAGTTGGAGGCATCTAGACAGATGAGCCAAAAGATAAGCACCCAGCTCTCCCACAGTCTCCTAGTTACTTCAATGTGATTTTCTCATCCAACAGGATCCCCTTCACTAGCGGCACTCATGAGCTAGTAGACAGAGGCCAAGGCACAGTCCACAGAAATTCTAGATGTCTAGGCCCCATTGCAATTAAGAAGGAAGAATCAGAGGGTAGACAATACCCCAAGCAGAGACACAGACCCCAACATGCCCAATGTTTCCCTAGTGGAAGTTAGTTTGGACTCCCCCAAACTAGAAGAGCTCTGGGAGACTTCCCCTCCACATGAAGGCTTTGACGACATCTTTGGGACTGATGAGCTCATGAATCTACATGGGGAGATAGGAAAGCGGTAGAAGAAATATCCACACAAGATGCAGAGATAATACCCGATGAAGGGGAAACAACAAAAAAGGAGGTGTTTCTAGAGAAAGAGGTTCAAGAACCTTAAAAGGATCCACAAGATGTGGAGGAAACATCGATCCAAGGGATCAAGACAAATCTGAGGCAAACAAATAATGAGCAATTAACAACTAGGGAAATATGACCTTTAGAATCAACCGTACCCCCAACCATCATGCTCCAAACATCTTCAGTTACTCCAGTTGATCAAGTGCCCCAAAGTACAACATTTGATGAGGTGGTCTCAGTGGCCCAATAGCCAAACATTGGCCAGACACCTCTGCCTACTTTGGAGAGTGTGCCCATGGAGAAGGATGTCCCGACGAATGACACTGAAGATGAACAACAACAACAGAATGAAGGGGAGAAACCTGAGGATATAAATATTGATGCAACAGATGTTGAAAAGGACATGGAGAACTCTGGTAACATGGATGATGCTGGTGCCAGTGGAGATGGGGTCCCAAACACCATAGAAGTGAATGCCACCAAGGCAGAAGACACTAAGAACCCCGGGGAACAGGAAAAGGAGAAAGAATCTGATGTAACCATAGATACCAGAGATATACCACAGGACTCCAAAGAAGGCCCTAATTATCAGACCTTAGTAGCAAGACAACCCTAGCTGCCATAATGGCTGGTTGAATCCCAGAAAAGAAAATCCCCAGCGGTAGCAGGTGTTCTACTCTCCTTGGCCAAGATGATGGCCCGGAATGCAGAGGCTAAAAAACCCAAGAAGGTCCAGACCATCCAACCCTTTGGACTAGTTCAGGAGAAAATACATTTGCAATAGCTGCAACCCCTCCCCTAGTTACAGATGTGGCAACAATGAGAGCCAAAGACTATGCAATCACAAAGGTGCCTCTAGGGAGGAGAGATAAGTAGGGTGAGTTAGACCTGCTAAGAGAGGCTACCTGGGCAGTTCAAGCTCAGTATGATAAATAGGCACATGAGTTAAAGGAGGAAAGAGAGAAAATTGAAAATCTCCTTGGGCTTCTCACAGAGCTTACACAGCCACTAGCTGAGATCCATCTAGAAGCCTCCACCTCTGAATCACCGCTTCCACAGGGTGACATGGATGCTCTTAGGGCCATGAAAAAGAAGGCATAGGCTTTAGATGGGTGGATCACACAACAGATCAAGGTCGTAAGTAAATTCTTAGAGGCAACACTCCTGGACGTTTACCTGATCAATAATCTTTTAGGCCAGGTAACCGGTGTCGTCTTCCTATGGGAAAGGGACATAGAAAAGTATGAAGGGTGGAGGATCAAATTAGAAGAAGTAATAAACTTTGGGGAGGAAGCCACCACAGAGGCAATAATTTTGGGAGAAGAACCCTTCAGACTCCTCTAGGCCCAGTACCGCAAACTTGGCCTCAAAATTGAGGTAAGCAAGAAACTGGTTATGACCCTCAAAGAGAAGATCACAGCGGTCTAGTATCCTTTGGACCTATATAAAGCATTCATTGGAAGGGTTTCACAAGTTGATACCTTCACCACCAGGACTTGTGCCCCAGAGGACTATGTCCTCAGCAAATTTGATGAGCTGATGGAGTCTTGATATTAGTCTGCCAGAGACTTAAATGAAGGAAAAATGTCAAGAATATTTAAAATGATGCTCCAGGCTCATGACTTAGTAAAGTTAGTCAAAGAATTCTGTGACGGGGCCGGAGATATTGAAGAGAAATTCAAAATTCTTAGTGACCGGTGGGACAGGGTCAATGACTTTGATGGAGATGGTATTTGCCAAATTTTGGAGGCATTCAAGAACAAGGGACAGTAAAGTTCTCCGAACTCTAGAGATTTTCACTAGCAGGGTGCATTCTTAAACATGCATTATTCTTTGAGTGTAAGCTCCTGCACTCCAGACTTCCAGATCTGAAGCTTTGTATTCTTTCAATGACTTGTGTCCAGGTTCCCAGAGCTGACTGATCATTATCCAGCAGTTAATAAAGGGGTCAGAAAGTAGGTGACCCAGATAAGGCATGTCGGGTACAGGGATGGCTCTAATAGGTGATTTTTCTAAGGTGCCACTCCAACATTAACTACCTAGTGCATCAAAGACAGTGAGCCACATTTTTCATTGATGAGACATGTAGCCTCAAACTCTAGGAAAATCAGATTTCTTCTATTCTTACTCTGGCACTCTTCTCGACGCTAATTCTTCCATCTTCTCTTCTTGTCTTCTTCCACTTTCTTGTCAAACCTCTACTCTTTTCGAGGTGATTGTAAGTGGTGTAGGTAGTATCGGCCACCAGATATTGTATTTTAATGTTGAGTTTACAGTTAGATTACGTTAGTTTTAGGGCAAGTTATGTGTATAAATAATAAGTCTGACCTTATTTGAAGGGTCAAAAAAATTGATGATTTTGTAGTCCAAGTAGTAGAAAATAGGTCTTTTCATTTCTAGTAGTTGCAGGAGCTCAATGCTCAGTAGTGATTAGTTGTTAGATACTCCCTTGGAGCCATGAATGTATACACTAGTGATGCTAGAACACCCTGTTAATGAAGAAGGAAGAGTTTTTGGCAATGATGTTGTTGGTGTTCTGATCTCTGAGTTAGCAATATCTCTTTTGTGTTTTATGTTTCTAATGTCATTTTCTTCAATGTTTTGTTAGATTAGATGATCTTGTTTCCCTTTGCTCTTGAACATGTATGAACTGATGGTTCTATATGCATTCAATATTTACTGTAGTTCATTAGAGCATTGTTGATGTTTTAAATATGTTGCATGACTATAAGTAGAAGTAATAAACTCTTAACTCTGGTCTATCTTTTGTTGATTATTTGGTAAACTCATGCATGCTTGCAGGAAACCCTGACCTATCACTGAAATCCCCAAAGAAGACGAGTCAAAAAATAGCTATCCCCCCTGAACAAAATAGTCACTTTCCCAACTTAGCTCCCCGCACTATTGAGACCAAACACTTAGGTGCTTGAACGCCCAAAAATTTTATTCCCCAGACAACCTTTATAGGTGAAGTTGGCGAGTACCCCGGTACTCGGTGACAACTTATCATCTGTTGATAAGACTAGTCACAAAGTCCTGTCAACAGAAACTAGTGCTAGAAGGAGGGCATGAGCTCATTCCCTTCGGAAGATTTTATTTCACACCACCTAAGGGTTCCCCAAGACATAGTTTTAGGAATCAAGCTTTTAGTGGGATGGGGTCCTTTTTTCCCTTACATTTTAAAAGAATCCTTTGATCAGCCCCAAATCCCAAAAAGTTTGTTGAACTCAAGCCTCCTTCTCAAAAGAAAAGGACCCCCAATACCAAGCCACTAGCCAACCTTCTCTAGGGATTTTCTACACCTCAAACTACCTAAGCTCCTTAGATAACCTCGGGGACTAACACTCAACCTAGCCAAAATCTTGCAGACCCAATGGCAACCTACTTTGGTAACACTGGGTTCCCAATGGGGCAGTTCCCCGGTGCTACCAAAAATCCTCCTCCACATATGTAGAAGATCTATCCTAGATATGATCATCTAGGCCCATGAACCATAGAAGAACACCTCCAGGCCTACAAAGATTCCATGAACTGAGACCAGGTACAACATCAGGATGTTGTGACCCAGATGTTCCCTCTATCCTTGGGACAAAATGAGTTAAATTGGTACCTTAACTTTTTGACCAACTCCATCAACAATTGGTAGGATATGGAAGACACCTTCCTAGAGGCCTTCCGTGTTCATGTGGACCCACCATGGTCCCACATCTAGTTTATCTCCATCAGGAAGGAACCGAATGAACCCCTCGCCACATTCAATCATCGGTTCCAGCGTTCCTTGAAGTGGTGCACTGGCCCCTTCATCCCATCCATATATGTCACCATCCAGACATACCTAAATGCTCTGGACCCCATTGTTGCCACTCTCCTTTGGAGAACCACTTTCATGAATGATTGAGATACTCTAGCAAAGGTTTACGACTTGGCCCTGGAGTTGTCCAGCGGTTTGAGCAAAGCTCCCGGTGGGGTTGGGTAGAGCCTACAATTCAACATGATACCCGGTGGAACTTATTACACTAGGAGACACAATCTCAATCCAGTAATGGGTGCCCCAATGATGGCCATGGGCCCACTGTCACTGATAGATCAGAAGGATTAGTACGTATATCCATCACAAGCCCATCCAATACCGGGTCTAGAATTCATTCCTTGGAACCAGCTATAGCAAATGCAACAACCCTTGACACAAACCTCTGGGGTACCTTTCTTCCATTCACCTGTGGCTAGAGGATTGTCATCCTCAACTTTGGGAGCTGCTACCGCCTTCCCTGAGAACCAACCACAACAGCCATCACACTGTCATGCAAATACCCAGCTATCCGCCGAGGTTGAATCCCTCTGACGATTGGTGTCCTCCCTTACTATGGACATGGGACAGCTAAAGGTGTGGCTTCTGGCACTTCACAACTCCAATTACTAGAGAGGGAATGTGTTCTCTAAACAACAGAATACCAACTCCATAGGTAGAAACTACAATGGGCCTTGGCCCAATCAACATCAATGGAACAATAATGCAAACATTGGAGCTCCTCCTCCAAACCAAAACACCACTCAGGGTAGTGCTGGACCCAGTCATTCTGTACAGCTTGCAGAATTCCACCCCCTGACCAATTGGTGTAGATTGCATGACATTGACTCTCATTCCAAGGTGAACTATACCACATTGGAGGAGATCATCATGATCTCCCAGTCGGACAAACAACAACCTGTTGATCCTACTCCCC
Organism: Thuja plicata; assembly: GCA_018584345.1. Lineage (NCBI taxonomy): Eukaryota > Viridiplantae > Streptophyta > Pinopsida > Cupressales > Cupressaceae > Thuja > Thuja plicata. The sequence continues at coordinate 721,661 of MU228395.1, read as the reverse complement.
CAGAAACATCAACACAAGAGCCTACTCACAGTTGCTTCACCTGTGAGACCGTCTTCTTTGGGACATGTGAAGAGGATGAAGAAGAGCCTGAAGTACAGGGGTTCTTTGATTAATCTATCCCGGCCTTTGAGGCCAATGCCTTCACCAACCTGTGGAATCCCTACAACACTCAGAGTCAGGGTGGCAAAGGGCCAGTTTATATGCCAACGCCTCCCAAGAATACCTCTCCCTAGGATAACACAATCGATTGCTCCTTCCCACAAAAAGGACCTATCTCTAACCAAGCTAAGAATCTGACTGAGGGGAGTCAACTATACTCAGGGTGAAGGTTTGACATCACTAAGGTGTTAGAGAAAACCACCACCTCCATGACCTTGATGGAGGTTTTGTTAAATTGTCCTGAGCAAAGGAAGTCCCTTCTAAAGATCTTGGGAAACTAGGAAGCTATCAGTCATCCACCAAAGACTGTCACATTTGATGATGCCAACTTGGCTATCTTCCAGGGAAACATAGAGGATCCTCCCTTCTTACTAGGATTGAACATACAAGGGAAGAACCTGTACAACTTCCTGGTAGATTCTGGTGCTTTAGGCAACGTCATGCCCTTATCTATATGCCAAAAGCTCAAAATATTTCCCACTCCATCCAAAGGTGTAGTAATCCAACTGGACAAAACTACTATAAAAATGGTAAGAGAGCTGAAAAATGTCCCGATTCAGGTCATCCAAGACCCCCAGATATCAAGCATAATAGACATCCAAGTAGTGGACATCCCCAAAACTTATTGGATGTTATTAAGTCAGAATTGGTCTAAGGCCCTTAATGAGTATTTCTCCACGGACTTCTCCCACTTGTGGCTCCCTTGGGAGGGGCAATCAAACCAAATCTGGGTAGAGAGTGAACCCAGAATGAAGCAGACCCTCACCAAAGTTGGGACGGTAAATGAAGTCCTATTCTCTGAATCTTCCCCCAGGGTGTACCACCCCCTAGAGATCCTAACCTTTGATTTCACCCCCAGGGAGGATCTCATAGTTGTTCAGAGAATCCAGGACCTGGATCAAAAAATGAGGGATGAGGTAAACACACAAGGTAATATGGAAACTCCCCCCACACATTTTTCCGACACTTAGTGTTGGGTACACTACCAGAAACATTATGAACTAGAGTGTGAGCCTTGCATCGCCGCTCCTACCCTCCATATCAATGCCCTCCAAGAGAAGGAACATAAAGAAGATTTTCCTGGACCCCGGCAGTATGCCTAAGGTATCGCATGTCCAAGAATCCCAACCAAAGGCTTCTTAGGAGAAAAACCTCACTCATGCACCATCAGAGCCAGAGAAATCACCTCCCAACCCTCCCAAAGTTAATCCAAATACCACTTCGCTTTCCCAGCCCCAGAAAATGAACAATGACTTGTGGATCCTGAAATTCGATGCATCCCAGTCTAAACAAGGCTCTGGGGCTGGAGTGGAACTGATTGACCCATAGGGGAACTCCTTCCTCACGTCTTACATGCTATAGTTTAACTTCACAAATAATGTCATAGAGTACGAGGCCTTGGTCCTCGAACTCCTCTTCACACTGAGAAAAGGGATCACCCGCCTCTGGGTGATGGGTGATTTAGAGTTGATCGTAAGATAGGTCTGGAGCTAATATACCTTTCATGACAAAAGGTTGGCTGCATACCGCACCCGGGCATGAAACTTAATAAAATATTTTGAATATTTTGGCATCGAGCTTATCTCTTGGAAATGTAACTATGTTCCGAATTCCCTTGTTGTGTTTGCCAACACCCTTGAGCCAATGGCTAGCTCCTAGTTCCAGAAGTTTTCTTTTGAGATGGTCCCCACCCCATCCATCCCAGAAAATATCACCCACTTTCAGGTTTTTGATGATGACTAACATATTCTAGCCTTCATGGCCAATGTTGGCATCTTCAAGGATCAGATAGTGGAGGAAAAAGATCATGACGATATCGTGCAGGGTGAAGAAGAAGATGGGATCATCAACCTACCAACCAACACCATCCCAAAGGGGATGGTAGCTCTCAAATGCATCTTTGATTTGGACCCCCGAGGCTGAGAGAAGATATCATCCTCCTCTGAGGGAGGAAAATTTGAAAAGGTCAACGTCAGCCAGGCTGATGAAGAAAAATTTGTACACATTGGGACCTCCTACTCCCCAGAGGAGAAGGAGAAGATTCTCACGGTTCTCTGAGAATACATTTACGTAATAATGGGGGATGAGGATCTAAAAAGTTATGACACATCCATCATGACTCATACTATCCCATTGAAACCAGATGCTAAGCCTTTCTAGAAAAATTAGAGGTCGATAAACCCATTGATCAAACCTCTAATTCATCAGGAGGTTCAAAAATTGATATCAGCCCAGATTATTTTTCCTATCTGGCAAACAAAATGGGTTGCCAACCTCGTCCCTGTACAAAAGAAGAATGGTGAGATCCACCTTTGTGTGGATTTTTTCAATTTGAACAAGGCATGCAAAAATGATAATCACCCTCTCCCCTCATTAAATGAGGTACTACAGATTGTTAACGGATCCCAAATGATGTCCTTCCTAGATGGGTACTCCAGGTATAACCAGGTCATGGTTAAGTACAAGGATAGAGACAAAATGTTGTTCACCACCAAGTGGGGAATGTTTGCATATCAGAGATTTCCCTTTGGTCTCATCAATGTGGGGGGAAATTTTCAAAAGGCTATAGACATTCCATTTGAGGTTCTAGTAAACAAATTCATAATCATCTACATGGATGATTTGATAGTATTTTCCTGGGACAGGCATGATCACTCTGCCCACCTCACCCAAATTTGTGAGAGATGTCGCCGGTATGGAATTTCCCTCAACCCTAAGAAGTGCATATTAGGGGTCACTAAAGGGAAGCTACTCAGGTATATCATCTCTGAGAAGGGGATATCCATTGACCCCAAGAGAGTTGAAGCGCTCCTAAATCTACAGATGCCTGACAACAAGAAAGAAATGAGATCTTTCTTCGGAAAGAGAAACTTTGTCTGGCGGTTCATCGCTAGATTCGCTGAGATAGTAAAACCACTCAATGACATGATGAAGAAAGATATGAAGATTGAGTGGATCCCCAAAGTGAAGAAAACATTTTTCCAGATTAAGAAAACCATTGTGGAGGCACTAGTCCTAGAAAGTTTGAACTATTCCCTCCCATTCCACATATACTCCTTTGGTTCCCCGCATTTGGCAGTAGTAATCCTAACCCAAAAAGTTGAAGGGGAAGAATGAACCATCACTTTTATGAGCTCCCCCTTCAAGAAAATGAAATTTTTATGTTCACCTTTGGAGAATCAGGCTTTCGCTCTAGTCCGGACCATGAAGAAATTTTGGCACTATATTCTTTGGAGCAAAGTGCATGCTATCATTCCGGACCAGACTGTGAAATCTTTACTGGTGTAGAGTGAAATGGGTGAATGCTAGGGGAAATGGATGGCCATCCTCCAAGAGTATAACCTAGAAATGAAACCATGAAGATAGTCCAAGGCCACGGACTATGCAGAGCTATGGCGGAAGGAACTCCAAACATTGAATGCCAAACTTACACAGTGGAGTCTTTCACTCAAGACCCATGGTATACCAATCTAGTATACCTATTTCTTAAAAAAATATGCCCAGAGGGGCTTCCCCCCCAAAAAAATCATGCCATGTGGCTGAAAATTGCACATTTCATGATAAAAATGAAATGCTTTTCTATAGGAACTATGAGGGAATTTACCTCCGGTGCATCAAACGAGACCAAGCTGCTAGAATGATCAAAGAATTTCATGGGAAGTTCAAAACTAAGCATGGCTTAGCTGATGCCACTACCTACCAAATTATCTGGGTCAGATACTATTGGCCCTTCATCTTTAAATATGTCGACACTCATGTGAGGAAGTGCCACACTTGCCAAACAACCACCCACCGTGAGTGGAACTCGTTCATGCCTTTGTAGCCAGTCTTTGAAGTTAGACCATTCACCCAATGGGCATTTGATTTTATCAGGGAAATCAACCCCAACTCATCCACCAACCACTAGTATATTTTGACTGCTACCGATTACTGCACCCGATGGTCTGAGGCAATTCCTTGCAAGAAAAACACGGCAGATGTAGTTATCAAATTCCTGGAAGAAAACATAGTCACTAGATTCAGAATGTCATTCACTATAGTGTATGACAATGGTCCAACATTTTCTTCAACATAGTTACTTGAATGGACCTATGAGAGGAATATCACCTTCAATTTCTGCAGAAACTACTACCCCCAGGGTAATGGAGTGGCTGAATCCACTAATAAAATTCTGTTGGAGGTGATCAAACATCTGTTAGAACAAAACCCCCAGGACTGGCACCAAAAGCTTAGGTTCACCCTCTGGGAGGACCACATCCAAATTAAAGTAGCCCTAGGGACCTTCCCATTTCATCTAGTTTACGCAAGAATCCAGTATTCCCTGTCAACTTACAAATCTCGGTCTTACAATTTATGCAGGAATTTAACAACTGGGACAACATTGTGGAATTTTGGCTCCTGAACCTAGCGAGAATGGAGGAATAAAGAGATGCAACACTAGAAAACTTTGTGTGTCATCAAGCAGTAGTTAAATGATGGTTTGACTAGAGAGCCCAATATAAGGCCTTTCATATTTTAGACCTAGTCCTTCTTTGGTACAAGGCTCAGGAGAACAAAGGAAAGCGCACCAAGTTTCAAAGGCTCTAGCTCGAGCCATATCTGATTTCTTAGATCTGTGGGGAAAATACTTATCACCTCAGCACTATGACTAGAGAAGCCATCCCATTGCCTATCAATGGACAGTTTCTCAAGCACTATTTTGAATAAGGTGGGTGGTAGGTTTGTGCGAAGTTGTATTATATTTAAAGTTCTTGCTTGTAAATTGTTAGAGATTTGATTCTGAACAGTTGATTGATTGTATGTTTGTCATTGATGACAACATATAATACACAGTAGTACTTCTATATGTACTTATCTATATGATGACATAAAGACCAGTGTGGATAGATACATGTTGTTGACATGTTTACTATGCTATGTTCATACACGCAGACCTAGATATGATGTTTCAGTAAAGATATGTAATTCTATTATTGATGGTTATAGTTCTGGAGGAATAACGGTTTAAGGCCGATGTATGTAATGTGTTTATTGAGTTGTTCCTATCTTCAGGATATGCGTGTGTATATTCATGATAATTTATGAGTTGTTGATATTAATCTAAACGTGCCAAACGTGTTTCAAGAAGATTGCAATGTTATGGTCAATTTGGTGAAGTTGACTTAGTGAAGCGACGCGTCTATTCACTTTATACTTACGCGGTTGTAATTATTCTTGCGCGCTTAGTAGAGCTGACAAGGATGTTAAGAAGAGTTGTCCTATAGGTCCCATGATCTCATACTTTGTGTATGTACTTATAGAAGGTCATTTGTAACAAGAAGAGTTGCGAAAGCCAGAGATTAGAAAAGCAGAGCAGAGTTTTAAAGCAGCAGACCTATATTTATCATCTGTTGATAATATAGATATTGAAGTAGAAGCTTTCAGAACATAGAGAAAATTATTATAGTGCTTTACAAGAGGTTAAAGCATCAGTGCACAAAAGGAACTGATCAGACAAGCAGTGTCACAAACAGTAGTTCACCTTGTTGATACAGTGTGTATCAAATAACCAGAAGGTTGTAGCCTTCACCTCTTGGACAGTGAGTCCTCCACCCCCAACAGGGTTATTGTAAAAGACTCCTAACAGGGTCTGACCCTTAACCAGGTCACTATAATACTACATTGTAATGTACAACTCCTAACAGGGTTGGAAGATCTTTTAACAGGGATCACTATAAATAGTATAGTTCTTTGTGGGTGCTAATTCCCACCGGTGTTTTTACCATTTGGTTTCCCCGTAACCAAATTGATGTGTTGTGTAATGTGTTATCTATATGTGCATTTACTTTGTATCAATCTAGATTAATAAGTATAAGATAAAGATCAAGTTGTAGATAACTAATTCACCCCCCCTCTCAGTTATCTCTGAAGTATTCTAACAATTGGTATCAGAGCCAAGTGTCTTGGAGAGAAATCCTAACATCTTAAGGTAGATTAGATGGCATACTTCAGAAAAGAGAGCCCTAAGTTTGATGGAGAGAACTATCTAGATTGGAAGAACAAAATGATAACACATCTACAATGTGTTGGCTTTGAGATCTTTGAGATTGCTACACAAGAAGT
>MU228395.1:632370-700670 GCA_018584345.1 Thuja plicata | reverse complement strand
GGAAAACAAGTAGCCTAACTTCTAGGAGGTCTCAAGTTCAACTCCCTCCTAGATAGCCAATTTTACTACAAAGGCCATTTCCCTTTTATTATTATTATTTTTACTTTTTTTTTTTAATTTAATACATACATTAAATATGCTATATTTAACTCAATTCACTTATTATAAATAATATACCATTTACACAATTAATGAAAAACATACAATTATTATTATTTATATAAGCATGGATATATGCGTGTTCACCCACATATACACATACCTATATAAAATACAAATCATTATAACATAATTATTTAATATAAATATAAAACATATTAGTTCTAACTCATAACGTGAATGTAGACCAACATCAAATTAAGTTCATAACATAAACTGCATTCTACTCTCCCAACTAGGATAACTTCCTAAACAGAATTCTAAGTCCATGGGTAACCTTGAGAGTAACTTGGTTAAATCTCCACACATCAACAGTTCAAGGATTTTGAACGCACGCTCAGACCTGTGTAGCCAGGTGGAGACGATGCCTGGTACCTGCATCCTGCATCATCAACTGATATGCATATACAAATATAAATATAAACCAACAATGGAAAACAAGGAGGGACAGTGCGACATTGTGTGGATCTCCCGTAGGAGTTACTATGACTACCCCTCCTCATCCTACACTCACATCACCCAGTGTACATCAAACCATAATAGGGTCACTAGGGTTAAATCATAATATAAACATCATAACACAAATCAGTGTAAAACATTTTACTGATAGTTCATTTATAGCCATTCATCATTAAATTATAACTCATTTAATATGTCCAAATAACTGCAATAACCAATTATATATGCTCAAATATCTCATAAAATGCTAACTAATTAATAATCATAGTCCATCATAAAACCCAAAGTGTCAAAGAAATAGTCCTGTCTGTCTAACATAGGAAGATTCTAGGGTGGGAATTACAAATTCTAGGATGGGGCCGGAGATATTGAAGAGAAATTTAGAATTCTCAGCGATCGGTGGGACAGTGTCAAAGACATTGATGGAGATGTCATTAGCCAAATTTTGGAGGCATTCAAGAATATGGGACAGTAAAGTTCTCTAGACTCTGGAGATTTTCACCAGTAGGGTGCATTCTTAAACATGCATTATTCTTTGAGCATAAGCTCCTGAACTCCAAAATTCTGGATGTGAAGTTTTTTTTTCTTTCAATGACCCATGTCCAGGTTCCCCAAAGCTGACCAGTCATTGTCTAATAGTTAATAAAGGGGTCAGAAAGTAGGTGACCCTGATAAGGCATGTGAGGTATAGGGATGGATTTGACAGGTGATTTTCCCAAGGTGCCACTCCAACATAAACTACCTGGTTCATTGAAGATAGTGAGCCACATTTTTCATTGATGAGGCATGTAGCCTTGAACTCCGAGAAGATCAGATTTATTCTATTCTTACTCTGGCACTCTTCTTGAGGCCAATTCTTCCATCTTCTCTTCTTTTCTTCTTCCTCTGTCTTGTCAAACATCTTCTCTTTTTGTGGTGATTGTAAGTGTCACAGGTAGTACCGGCCACCAGATATTGTATTTTAATGTTGAGTGTATAGTTAGATTAGGTTAGTTTTACGAAAAGTTATGTGTATAAATAATAAATCCAACCTCATTTGAAGGGTCGATGAAATTGATGATTTTGTAGTCCAAGTAGTAGAAAATATCTCTTTTCATTTCTAGTAGTTGCAAGAGCTTAATGCTCAGTTTTTCTTAGTTGTTAGATACTCCCTTGGAGCAATGAATGTATAAACCAATGATGCTGGAACACCCTGTTAATAAAGAAGGAAGAATTTCTGGCAATGATGTTTTTGGTATTCTGATCTCCAAGTTAGGAATATCTCTTTTGTGTTGTATGTTTCTAATGTCCTTTTTTGTTAGATTAGATGATCTTGTTTCCCTTTGTGATTATGTATGAACTGATGGTTCTGTATGCATTCAGTATTTAGTGTAGTTCATTAGAGAATTTTTGATGTTGGAAATATGTTGCATGACTATAAGTAGAAGTAATAAACTCTTAACTCTGGTCTATCTTTTGTTTTTTATTTGGTAAACTCATGTGTGCTTGCAAGAAACCTCAACCTATCACCAAAATCCCTGAAGAAGACAAGTCAAAAACCAGCTATCCACCCCCGAACAAAATAGTCACTTGCCCAACTTAGCTCCCCACACTGTCGAGATCTGACACTCAAGTGCTTGAAGGGCTAGAGAATTTATTCCTTGGACAACCTTTATAGGTGAAGTTGGCAGGTTCCCCGGTTGCCAGTGAGAACTTATCATCTTTTGATGAGACCGGTCACAAAGTCCTGTCAACACAATCCTATTCCCTAGTAAAAGTAGTCAAAGCATTCAGACCTTACTTGGTCTATGCTGAAATTAATTTATATGTTCCCTATGTTGCAGTCAAGGACATTTTGGTCCAAAGTGAAGTGATAGGGAAAAGGTGCAAGTGGATCAAAAAAATTCAGTAGTTTGATTTAGAGATCCACATTACTAAACTGGTAAGAGGCTTAGGACTAGCTAAGTTGATGACATAATAAAATCTAGATCTAGTCCAAGTAAACAATTTTAATACTAGTGCAGAAGTAGTTACAAGTATTGAGATGTAGCCTTGGTATACTAACATTGTATATTTTCTAAGGAATGCTAGTTTCCCGAAAATTTAAATGATAACCAAAGAAGAAGTCTGAGATTGCAAGATCAAAAATATGTGTTGTTGCAGGGTGAACTGTATTGGAAAAATAGGGATGGAATACTATTGCTATTCCTTGATAAAGGAAAATCTAAGAAGATCTTGAAAGAAATGCATTCTAGGATGTGTGGAGGACATTGCTCAGCAAGATCAACATCTCACAAGATCTTAAGGGTTGGTTATTATTGGCCTTGCTTATTTAAAGATGCCCATTCTTTTATAAGGAAGTGTGAACCATGTCAGAGATTCTCCATCAAAATGAAGTTTTTAGCTGCCCTATTGTTGAATCCTATAGTGGTAGAAGCCCCCTTTTCCATGTGGGGAATGGAGTTTATCGAAGAATTTGCTAAGAAATCAAGCGGGGGACATAGCTAGATTTTGCTAGTAACTAATTATTTTACCTAGTGGGTTGAGGCAATTCCAACTAAGAAGGCTAAAAGCATAGTGGTTATTGATTTTTTAATGAACAATGTGATTACTAGGTTTGGTGTTCCAATCAAATTAGTGATGGATAAGGCCATGTGCTTTAGGTCTGAAGAATTTGTTGATTTATGTTCTTATATGGGAATTATAATTTCATATTCATCCCCCTACCATCCATAGGCCAATGGGAAAGCATAATCAAGTAACAAGAGTATTCTATAAATTTTGAAAAAACCCTGGAAAACAACAAGAGAGTCTGGCATGCAAAGTTGAAACTTGCTTTATTGGAAGATAGGATCACTATGAAGAAGGAAATAGGGAAATATCCCTTTGAATTATTTTATGGTGTTCAATCAAGAATGCCTGTGAATAATCTACTTCTAGTTTACAAGTTCATCCAAGATGAGGAGCTAGAAGTCTCTGAGCCAATGCGAGAAATAATTGTATGGCTAGTGGAGTTGGATGAAGTAAGAAGAGACAGTCAAAAGGAAAATATCAAACGATAGAAAAAGATGAAATACCTTTTTGAAAAGAGAGAAAGTGATAGGAATTTCCAACCCAATGATCTGGTCCTTCAATAGAATGCAAGAGATGAGGACAAGGGAAAACATAAAAAATTTGAGTCCCTATGGTTAGGCCCCTTTATCATTCATCAAGATTTTGGAAAGGATTCATATCTTTTAAATAAAATGGATGGAGAAGTTAGAATTTCCAGTGCATGGACAATTCTTAAAGCCTTTCTTCAATTAGTTCTGCCTTCCATGCATAGTAGTTTTGCATTTTATGTACAGGTGTGTTTTCTTTCTGTTGTGTGTTTTCTTTTGTAGTAGGTTAGTGTAGTTGTGGTCTACCTTCCAAATACTTGTTATTATTTCTATGAACTTTCATTCAATTGTCCTCAAAGAGAGCCATTGTTGGATACATTTCTCATTTTCTGAGTCTTGCTAAAGATTTTAGGTTCCCAGTGTCAATTTTGCCTAAAAATGTCAAGGTTCGTTCAAGTGTATCATCAAATTTTCCTGCACATTTTGATTTCCAAGCAATGGAGTGCAAAAATGGTGAAAAAACCTAAACCCTAGGTCTCTTGTGAAATAAATGTGTTTAAAACCCTAGACCTTCAAGGCTTGTTCTATTTTGTAGTTATCTTTTCCGAGCCACTTAAGTCTCATTTTAGACATGTCCTCTTTTGGATTTTTTCTTAGTTGCATGATCATGAATCCAAGACTGAATATTCCTTTTGATCTGGAGACTCAGCACAATCTTTAGTCACATTGTCTCAAGAAGAAAATAATATGCTCTCAAAGATTGTGAGATTAAGTGCAAGCAGTCAATCTTGGTCTAAATCTTGCGGTTGGCATGTGATCTCCCAATTAACTCATGAGTTATTAAATCATTTGGTGACTTTGAGCTTCATTCAGTCATGTAATATTGCAATATTAACAAGGTCAAGGCAAGGTTACTTTTCCTATTTGGTCACTGAATCTCTTAATGCATCTAGGGATAAGTGAAATCTCATGAGATTAAATGAGGATCATAGATTAGGATCAAGATGAGTGGCTTGCGTTTAGTCTCACAATGAATGGATGATGTCATGAAATGTCTAGAGATCTAGTGAGAACCATAGATGCTTTGTTGATCATGTGGATGGTCTTTAATCTCAGAATGAAAGTGATGTTAAGTGAAAATTCTCAAGATTTAGTGCAGACTATTGGATTCAAGTAGGGTCAAGGGCTACCATGTAATCTCAGGAAGAATGGATCAAGTATATAAATTTTGTGATGCTTAACATTGATCATTGATTGAGAAATGATCTAAGAGCTGGCGTGTGATCTCCAAATAGAACATGAGTTAGAAGATTTATTCAGAAACTTAGAGATTCATTTAGTTGTTGAATCTCCAAATAAACTATGGTTATCCATGGTTAAATCAAAGCCAATTTAAATTTTCCGTGGTTGAATCCAAACCTTTGATAAACATCAGATCTCATGGTTAGCGTTGAATCACTAGAATAAGTCAAAAGTGTTCAGATAGGATAATATTGAGAGGGGGGTGAATCAGTATTAATGAACTTAATTAAATTCTACAACCATTTAAACATTAACCATAAACTTGAAGTAATGAAAATAATATAAGAAAATGACACAGAACTCATAACACCATATTTTGTTGTCAAGGAAACCCTGGCCAAAGGAAAACCCCAGTGGAGATGATACCCACAAGCATGCACTAAGGTATAGTGTCCCTTTTAGGAGACCTAGTCCTGTTAGGAGCTGAATATTACATAGTACATTTCCTTGTTAAAGGAATTACAACCTTGTTAAAGGTTCACAACACCCTGTTAGGGGCCAACTGAGCATATAGCTCTACAAAATAATTTTGTTATAAAATGCTCTTAGTAATAAACAATAACAAGCATCTCTAATGCTTAGATGGTTCCTCTTTATAACTCATCAATTATCTCTATCATCCTATGCTCTACAATTCGCATCTTCCACACAACATAATACACATTCTTGTATTTTTTCTTTCACAAAAATATCTTAGATAAATATCTTTTTCTTTCACCAAGTCATCTCTCAGTGCAGATATTACATAGTCGGCTTCTAATAAAAAATACATTTAATAAAGTAAACAATAAATGCATATTAGATGCTCTTTCATATTCAAATTATAGGTTATCATCAACCATAATCCAACTCCGATTGCAAGGAGTCTATGTCATACTCCCTTAATCATCGCTACTGTCTGACTGCTCTATTTCACTGTTCAGCTACAGTCTGTCTTTCTTCAATTATTTATAACTCTATGTAGACATTACCAAAACCAAATATATCTTAGGTGGAGGTCATACATACCCCATACTATCTTCCTCTAAGCTGACATGTCATAACTCATCGATCTCAGTCTTCAATATCCAAAATACTTATGTATCTCTACTTCTATACTTACTCGATTTCTGAATCAGCAAAACTTATCTTTATAGGAATTGATCTGTAACCTAGATGTGTTGCCATAAATGATAAAAAAAAAGTGAATCACTTTACACAAAATTTATCACTTTCCAACAATCTCTCCCTTAGGCATCGATGGCAACACTTTAAAAAAAAATGAATAAGTGTTCCAACAAAAACAAAACTGTCTCCTCTATATTCTCTCCTTCCTCTTCTTGTCTCTTCTCCCACTTTCTTCTCTTATCCTATTTTTTTTTTCTTCTCTCTTCTCCCCCTTTGACAAGAATGAAAAAGGTGCATACAAAATAATTGTATTTAGTGCTTTCTCACTAGTTTCAGAATATCGTGAAAGGAATCTTCCAAGATCTTCACTTCTATACTCCATGATTTGAACAATATTAGACTAATATGAATTATTCCATTCAATGCAAATGATGCAATCTCAACTTCTCTTAATTTTGTGGGTATATATTTAGTTAATGAATCTATCACTTTCTCCAATTCTGATAGATGTAACTCAAGTATAGATAGCTTAGGAGTGATTAAACTCTTCAGCAAATTAAATCTTGTCAATACTCTCCCTTTCTCAATTTCCAATACACTGAGTTTTGCCAAAATTCTTGTGACTTCCTTTTCTAACTCTGTTATAGATTGTGAAGATGCTTCACAACTATGCATCATACTGTTTCCCTCTCTTTGGCAATAATGTCTTCAATTTTCTGAACATTCCTAATAGGATTCATGTAGTAACTAAATAGTTTTCAAGTATGTCCAAAGCAACCCTTTGCATTTGTCAAACAAGTTTTCACAATGCCTAAGTCCCATGTGATGGACTTGCAAACTTCTGATAGATTATTTTCTAAATAGTTCTTCTCTGCCTTCTCCTCTGCAATCTTTATCAAATTTTCATAATGTCCATCAAATTCATCAAGTGTTATTCTCATATTTTCAATGTCATCTTTGTGCTAGAAAACAATAGGTACTGGAAGCAATTTGTTCATAGTATCAATTGCCCTTGTAATCACTTTAGCCTTTTTGTCACCTTTCTGTTCTGATCTTTCCTTCACTTTTTTTAGTGTAGTAAAATCCAATTTAACTAGCTCATCTTCATTCATGTTGTCAACATTAACATCTCTGCTTGCCACCAATGAGAAAGAAGATGTGTTTACCTCTTTCTGTTCATCCTATTTCTGTTCTATCTTCTGTTCTTCTTCCTTTTTCTTCTCTACTTCCTCTTTTTTTTCTTCTTCATTTGCTATAGTGTTGTCCAAATTCCCTACAAATGGATCCTTTTCATCTTGTGATGTGTCAAGTGTCACTGGCACACCAAAAACATAGAAATCTAGTTGTGAATCTACTTCACTTTTGTCAGCATTTGTCTCAGTTTCTTTTGAGCTTTCTCCCATTCCTAATTGTGTAGGTGAAGTGGTCTTAGGAGGTGGAGGCTTGTCAGAAGTAGTGTTCATCAATATTTTCTCTAGTACCTTTTGATTTTCCTCAGTGACTTCATCATACTTCCTCACCATGATTTTCAATAATCTTAACTTAGTCCTTAGCAAAGATTTCAATTCCTTGAATATTCTTTCTCTTTTTTGTAAGGATATTACAGGCAACATGTTATCAATTTCATGATTCCTGATTGTATCATCCTCAATCTATGCTAAGTGTTTTCTTGTCTCCAATCTCCCATAAAATTCTTTAGGTATACTTCCTTTGATTTCAAATAGAGTCTTCTTGAAAGTAAGTAAATGATCAATCACAATGTCTTCAATCTTAAGTTTGTCTGGATCTCCATACCTATCATAGTATCTGTCAATTGTGACTATTTTACCTTGTTCTATGGCTCTCTTCTCTATCATCTTCATGTCAGGATTCCATATGTGCTTCTCAATTTTCTTATCTTCTCTCACTATGCTCTGTTCTTTAGGTGATGTCAGCTTGCTAGATCTGGTGTTTACTCTAGGAGTAATGTTCTTAGTTTGTGATGTCTGCTATGATGGAGGAGGTGGACTATCTACCATTACTAATTTAGGAGTGGGAAGGGCTATAGTACTATAACTTTCCAATCCACGAGATCTTTCTATCATTTTCCCTTTCACTTCTTTTAGTTCTTCTTCTGTCAATCCTTCTTTTACACCACATTCATGCACAAGGTTTTCAATTTTTCTTTTGCTTAGACCTATAGTCTATTCCTCTCTCACCTTAGATTATTTCTCCTCATATTTTCCCCATCTTTCTTCTGATATATCAACTTATGATGCAAGAACATGTTCAACTTGCATGGTAAGTACCTCTGAACTTACGTCATAACCCATGGGATAACACCATTTCTTTATAGGTGTGATTGCTTCAAAACATACACAATCACTTTAAACCATGAAGAAGATTGTATCCTTGTATTTTTCAACAATGTCCTCATGTATCCTGTACCTTGTTTTCATTTGTCTCTGAAGGATCTTGATCATAGAAAATCATTCCCCATCAACCAATGTACTATTTTGTCTTTTGTAGCTCTATGAAATTAGAATACCAGTAGGTATCCCTGTTTTCCAACCACTAGGGTGCAAGCCAAGAAATTTGTGCTCAATGTGTAGAAACATATTCATCAATAGTGAGCCAAATCTAAAGGTCTTTGTTCTATCTTTCTTTATTAGTTTGAAATTCTCCAGAAATTATTGTGCCAGTACTTCGCATAAGTTATATTTCACATTTTCCTTCACCATTATCCATGCCATCATGATAACTCCTGTAGATACTGAGTTAGGTCTACTGCTATAGTAGAATTTATATCCAAGTATCATAGCAATTATCTTCACATCTTGGTGAAAGATGTCATTCATAGTCATTGCCCGCCTATCCCATTTAGAGTGAGTTAGGGTTTCATCTTCTTTCTTTACATGTTTCTCTACAATAGGAATGATTTTGGTGTTGTCCAGTCTAGTTATTTCATGAATTAGGTCACTACAAATCTTCACACGCTGATCACCTATTTAAATGAACTGGTCATGTACTCTTCTCAACAATATCTTCATCCATTCAATTTCATCGAATTCACACAACTCCATAATTTTCATTATGTTCAATTGTTCAATGTGTTTGTATTCTTCTTTCATAACTCCTTTCTTAGTCATATGCTCCATCTCAGTAAAAATAGCATCAGTGCTAGGTATATCATACTTACAATGTATGTAATCCCTAAAATATTCTATGTGTAATACACCATGAGGGGTTTGAGAAAATTATCCTTTGGGATCCTCTGCATAGGAATTGAATGGATGTTTCTTAAATTTGTACCTAGGTTGATCTACAACATCAAAAATAATAGGTGCATCCATAGCTAGATGATGTAAATACCTTTCTTCCACTGAATTTTGAGTTTTTGCTTTAATTGATCATGCACGCCAATTATAGAATAGACTGAGTTACTTCACTCTTTAATCCCTTTAGGTCGCTCTTTGTCAAATAGTAAAGAGATAGGTCATCGAATGGTTCTTTATACAAGTTTAATTCATAAATTTCACTTTACTCAATATTGTCCAGTCGGTTGTAAATCTCACGATCATAATATATGCATCCACAGATGTTGCACTCTCAGATGTATATTTCATGATGTCAGCCAAGTTCATACCTAAGCTTGTTAGAGCTCAATCCACAAATTTTGGGGTAGGCTATATTCTCATGTCTATATCCCATGCTCCCCCTAAGGCCATGATAGGCCAATTAGGTCAATTCTACTTTTCTACCATAAGGAAAAGATCTAGTAGTGTCTACTGTCTCTCCCTGAACTAGTGTCTCACTAGTTTCCTTGATCTTACAAATCTTACTACTGCTATTATCTTCTACTTTCTTAAAACAACTGTTAAACTCATTCTTCAAATCTACAACACTCTTTCCAATATCACTTTCATTCTTCTATGAATTTATAGGAGGTGGTATTCTTCTGTGGTTTACTACATTATACCTGCAAAAATTTGCTATATGTCTTGGATTATTGCATTTGTAACATATAGGAGGTCTTCTTTCC
This sequence comes from Thuja plicata, assembly GCA_018584345.1. Classification (NCBI taxonomy): domain Eukaryota; kingdom Viridiplantae; phylum Streptophyta; class Pinopsida; order Cupressales; family Cupressaceae; genus Thuja; species Thuja plicata. The sequence goes on along the minus strand of MU228395.1, from coordinate 690,542 downwards.
TGATTTACTTGCAACTTACAATACTTCGCAATGTGTCTAGAATTATGGAATTTGTAGCATGTAGGTTTCACTATAGGTTCTCTTACATTGTCTTGTTTGTATCCAAGTCGATTAGGTTTCTTGCATTCTTCTTTCTTGTGCCCATATCCATTGCAATTGAAACAATAACCAGAAAAATTTCTAAAAGGGGCATTACCTCTGCAGTCTCTCTTCATGTGTCCAAATTTGTTGCAACCAAATCATCTACCTTTCAAGGTTATGATCTACTCTCTACGTTCTTCAATAGAAGGTTTCTCAGCATCAATCTTCTCAATGGATTTCTCTTCCTAATTCTTTGAATGTTTAGCTTCATTGAAGCCAATACCAGTCATATCACCTTTGGTTTTCTGTTTGTCTCTTTGTTCATTGATCAAATCACTACTGGGGTGAATTTTCTCAATGTGTTTCTTTGCCTCAACAAGTTCACCTTTTATGATCTGATTGTATTTCTCCAGTTCTAGATACTTTTTCTTGTATTTTTCAGCCTCTTTCTTCATTTGATCTAATGCACTATTTAAAGCTTCTTCAAATTTATTCTTAGCATCCTTCTATATCTGTATTTCTTTAGTCATAGTATCATTCTCAAGTTTCAGAGTTTCATTCTCTTCTTTCAGTTGCCTCACCTGATCTGAATCCTCTTTTATCTAAACCATAAGATATTGTCTTTGAATTCTAGAAAGCTCAAGTTGTTCCTTGAGTTTCTTTATAAATTTCTCATCTCTTTGCATGTTGAATCTCAACTCTCCATTCTCTGCTTTTGTTTTGTCAAGGTCTTCAAGTGTAGCATCAAATTTTTCTTGCAAACTATCCAAATCCATTCTGATCTCCCTCAAGCTGTTAGACTTCTTCTCCAAGGGCCAAAGGCTCTGATACCAACTTTAAGGATTGGATAATACTGAGAGGGGGTTGAATCAGTATTACTAAACTTAATTAAATTCTTCAACCATTTAAACATTAACCATAAACTTTTAGTAATGAAAATAATATAAGCAAATGACATAGAACTCATAACACAATATTTTTTTGTCAAGGAAACCCTGGCCAAGGAAAAACCCCGGTGGGGATGATACCCACAAGAATGCACTAAAGTTAGTGTCCCTATTAGGAGACCTAGCCCTATTAGGAGCTGAATATTACACAGTACATTTCCTTGTTAAAGGAATTACAACCTTATTAAAGGTTCACAACACCCTGTTAGGGACCAACTGAGCATACATCTCTACTATAGAATTATGCTATAAAATATTCTCAGTAATGAATAATAACAAGCATCTCTAATTCTTAGATGGTTCCTATTTATTACTCATCAATGATATTTTTCATCCTCTTCTCTACAATTTGCATCTTCCATACAACATAATACACATTCCTCTATTTTTTCTTTCACAAAAGATCTTACATAAATATCTTTTTCTTTCACCAAGTCGGCTCTCAATGCAGATATTAAATAGTTGGCTTCTAATAAAAAATAAATTTAATAAAGTAAACATTAAATGAATAGTCGGTGCTCTTTCATAGTCAAAGTATAGGTTATCATAAACCATAATCCAACTCTGATTGCCAGGATTCCATGTCATACTCCCTTAATCATCGCTACTCTCCGACTTCTCTTTATCACTATTCTGTTGCAGTCTGTATGTCTTCAATTCTTTCTAACTCGCCATAGACATTACCAAGACCAAATATATCTAAGGTGGAGATCATACATACCCCATACTATCTTCCTCTAATATCACATGTCATAACTCATTGATCTCAATCTTTGATATCCAAAATACTTCTGTATCTTTGCTTCTATACTTAGTCAATTTCTGAATCTTCAAAACTTATCTTTATAGGAATCGACCTGTAACCCAGATGTGTTTCCATAAATGAAAACCAAAAAGTGAATCACTTTACACAAAATTGATCACTTTCCAACAAAAAGGTCATTAAGTTATTCAGCAATCAAAATATAATGGCTAAGATACATACACGTGTGTAAGTGGCTCAGAGATCTGTGGCATTAGTGAAATATTATAATAAACCCAAGGTTGAGAGAACTATCTAGCGACTCAAAGATAGCCTTTAGTCGCATGATCTCGTAACAAACTAGATTTAAGGACAAATATTGGGAGATTTAGTGCACACCATAGATTAAAAGGAAGATCAAGGGTGGTCACATAATCTATAGACAAATTGAGCAAGTACGAAATGATTCAGAGACTCAGTGCAAGGCATAGATCAAGATCTAATTGTGTGGTCTGCGCTTGATCTCAAAATAAACTCAGGGTAAAGTGAAACATTCAGTGATTTCAATTTTTCTCAGTCGCGTGATCTCCGAATGAATTAAGGTTAAGTTAAGCTAAGAGCTGAGTTGAAAAGAGAGATCTGAACCATTGACATGACTCAAATATAGCAGTGTGCATGTAATCTTAGAGTAGATCCATGGTTATTTAAAAGGATCAGTGATTCACAGACTTGGTTAGTGATTGAATCTCCAAATAGACTTAGGGTTAAAATAGGTTTATTCTTTTGCCTTAGTCATGTAATCTCTGAACAAAGAAAGGGTTAAGAAAACCATCTAGAAACTTAGTGTAAGTCATAGATGAAGATGAATATTGTGTGGTGGGCGTTGAACCTTGTGATGTAACCTGGGTCAAGCTAAACTCTCAGCGACTTGGAGATAACACAGTCGCCCAATATCTAGATAGACTATGGTAAGTAAGGTAAAATTGTAAGGGTTTGTTCTCGCACCATAAGGTAAAATGGATGGCCTATTAAAAAGGAAAGATCCTGACAGGGTGGAAGAATCTGCTGAGCTATGAAAAGTAAGAAAAACGAGCCAATCATATCAATTTTAAGGCATTTTCACATATAATAGGGGTTTAAAACTTAAAAAAAGAACTCATGACATATCCCAATTGGGAAATTCAAATTTGATTACCTGTCAACTTCAGGCACCACAACTAGGAAAAAATTGATGCCAAGGCATGCAAAGTTATGACAGAAGTGATTGAGTAATGGTTTCCATGTCATTGACTAGACTAGTGCATTAAATTCTCATTGATAAATAGGCGCATCCTTTCTACATTTCTATTTACTAATTTTCAGAGTACTGAGCTAAGAAATTGCATAAGTTTCAGAGATTTTAGAAGTGAAGAATTGCTTGAGTTTAAAAGAAAATTATAACGAGAAGTTTGTGTCTGAGAACATAATTGTTCAGTAAAGTTCAGAAAAGATGATCCAAGTAGGACCGAGTAGGGCTTCAACCAGTGGAGGAAGTAGAGATATAGAAGAGGAGTAGAAAGTGATGAGAAACTACTCTGAGGAATTCATGGCTTTGCTACCTCGGACCAACCAGAACAAAAAGGTAAACGATGAACTTTTCTCTAATGATATGTCAAATTGTAGAGATCCACATACTCCTGGGGTTTCTGTATATCATTTATTCAATTAATTTTATAGTGATAGGGAGAAGCCAATACCCATATCAAACCCTTGGATGTTGGGTCTTGCTAAGTTGATTGTCCCAGACATCTTTGTAGATGTAGACCTATTAATTGAGTTGGCCAGAAGGTATGATTCTCTTTCTAAAACTATCAAGAAAAGTGATGGGACAACTTTAGTCACTTTTGATAGGGAATCTTTCATTAAGGCCTTTGATATTTATCATCACTGCACCACAGATATTGATTTAACCAAGTTACAAAATAAGTATAATAGGGAGACTACCATTGTCAGCAGATTGATCTAGGCTCATGTGCCTAGATAAAATACAAATTACATAGCTGCCTTTCCAAGTTCCATTGCACCATATTTTTTATTTTTATTTGAGCTTTTATATGAATTATATTTCTTATGGTCTATGTAGGGTGTTAGGAATAGATAGGGGCAATGAAAGGTTGCATGCAGATCTTCTCATGATCATCTTGGACCTTAAGAACTCACATGCTAATACTAACTATGACTACATTCATTATGTCATTGAAAAGATGCAAAAAGGGCTTATAGATATCCATAAGAAAGCCAATCCCAAGTTCATGCATTATTCTATTTGAATGCATATAATTCTTTACTTCAACATTAACAACATGGACACATAGAATCTCAGACAAGGATGTAGTTCCGCAGCCAACCAAACCCTGTACAACTCTAGCTTAGGGTTTGAAATTATAATTCAAATTTAAAATGAGTTATGTGGTTTTTAGAACAATATTGCATATCCACTTTTAAGTTTTCTAGGTCTAAATGTGACAAGAATGCCAATCAAGATGCTTCAACTTCTCAAACCTTGCCAGTATGTTGATAAGTGGGCAGGAGATCACAATTAGGGAGATTTATACTTTCATAAAACCTTTACTTTGATTAGGGTTTATGGATGCTCCCAACCCTCACACATACTTCCATAGTATGTGCCTCTTAGAATAGCTATAATGGAGTTTATCTGGTAGCTGATGTGGATAGATAAAGAGCACTTGGCTCCCCACAAGAAGGGTACTTTCACACCCAGGCAATTCAAAATTTTTAACTTTACAATTGGGAAAAGGGCCATAGATGCAATGAATAAGTGGTTGGGTTAGTATAGAATGCGCATGACCTTATATAGGTATGTAGACCAAGAAGGCTTTATCAAGTGTGCAAAAAAGTTGCTAACCCCAAGAATCCCTATTATCAAGGACCACGAGGAATGTGATGAAGAAGACCTTATTAGAAATATTCTGAAAGTTGAAGAGGTATCCACCAGGATTACCAAGTATGAGGACCTTATATACTTGGAAAAGGAGATAAAGAAGGAAGGGGTTCCTTTTGGAGGATTTTTCCCAGAAGTGCCTTATTTGGAAATAATTTCTAAGATGATTGATTCATACAATACTTTGTATAACCAACTGGAAGGCCAAATTAAAGATAAATAGAGAGACCCTAAGAAGCATTCTTCCTCTGAGTATGAAGAGGATAGTGAGGGAGGTTACTCAGTGTAGATTCCTCCTCTAGTGGATCAAACACTTGTAGTAGAATAGTCCACATAGATGTTAACCTTGTTGAGATACCTGATATTGAGGTAACCAATGAGCCCCCAAATAAGAAACAGAGGATAGAATTAGGGGAGCCTTCACAAGAAAAGAAACAAGAGAAGAAGGACAAAGTAAGTGCACTGATTAGTGGTGACAACTAGTATTACCATCGACTTAGGAAGACTATCAGGGAAGGGAATAAATTAAAATAGGATATACAAGAAGAATTTGAATTACCCCTATAGCTATGTCAAGATGAGAGATAATTCCATCAACAGGATTTTCTCAGTGATGATGCATTCATTAAGACAAAAGAATTCAAAAAATTCTTGATTTTGAGGAAGAAACAAGAGGTGGGGGCTCAATTGTAATTGAAATAGGGTGGCCCTATAAAAATTAAATCCTTACAAGCCCTACAAGCTTATGAACCTAAAACAAAGACCATAGCCCCTGAAGAGGCTAGACAACTAGTAAATTCTAGTGGAATGTTACTTTTGCCTGGGTGGGATTTGGCTTTAGCATTCATAATTGACCAGATCAAAAAAGAGTCTTATGCTAAATTTTCTTTTGAGACTCAAGTAGGGAAAATGATAAAAGGTCATGGATATGACCCTAGATCTCAGACTTTAGCAAAGTGGTCATTAGCTCTAAGGACACAAAAGCCATCTCTGGTGAGTATTCAAGAAAATATGGATGGAGACAAAATTATATGGTCTATCCATAATACTTTGGATTTAGAGATCTCCAAGGCTCTCACCCACTTTGCATATCTCAATGAGTCAAAAATAGAGCTGATGTCAAATAGGTACAAAAGACTCTTTGATGAGTCAGTTTTTGTGGTAAACGATAGAAATGTGTGCTTAATTAAGATCAAACAATTGGAGGGGAAGTAGAAACTTTGAAAAATAAGTTATAAGAGGCTCCAAATCTCTCCCCACTCCACCCAAAGAAATTATAGATGCTCAGACAGAAACCATAGAAATTTTTCCACTTGGAACAGAGCAAGTTGACAAGGATCAGAATAAAGTGACTTTGGAAGCCTTATGGAAAATATTGCAACACAGGATTGATGTCCTAAAAGATAAAGTGTACTTGGTGCACAAGGCTTATAATAAGCTACCTAGCCTAGAGACAGAGGTAAAAATCCACATTGCAACTTTGGACCCATACTTTGGCACTTGGTCAGGCAGGAGATCATTGTTTGAAAGGTTAGAAGCCTTGAAGCCACATAGGATAGATCTCCTTGATATTTTTTGTCAAGTGGGAGAAGTAATTGAACAAATTGGAACAACATTGTCTTTCTTTAAAGGAAAAGCTAATCAAATTCAAGCAAGGATTAATATTTTTGGCCAATATTTCAATAGGTTTATTCAACCAATTAAGGGAGAAGATGATAAGATCAAATCATTAGAAGAATGGAGAAATGAGTTTGAAACTCTATTGCCTATTAAAGAGGCATTTATAACATATGATAGTGTTCTGGATATGGACAAATTCAATAAGACCTTGGATGAGGCCTTTAAAGGAGAGACAGACTTCATGAAGTTTGTTATAGATGTCAAGGTCATAACAGATGCCAGATGGGACATGCAAAAGGCATAGTTATAGAGAATTCAGATTTTTAATTGGCCTTCAGAGGAAGAGATAGTACAGTGGGATATCATCACAAATATTAAGAAGAAAATTCTAGCAACCATTTTCCTAGATGTGTTGGATGAGGATGAAAGTGGCACCTGACACCTAATCAATGAGCACATGGAGGGTAATCATTAGCAAGACTAGTATAAGTTGTCCTGTATTGGCAGTCACTAAGTATCACAACAACCTCAAGAGGTTACCAAGAATATCTGCGGACAAAGGTGCCAACTGCCAAAGATTTTAAATTATATCAAATCATCTACTCAAAGTGTTTTCTCCACCAACTGAAAGTGTAACTTTAATTTTGTCTTCTAGCACTTTTAGGTTAAGCCTAGCCATCTTAAGCATGTTGCATCCTAACTCTTTAAAGATTCCAATATGGCTAGTTTTCTATATATAGCAAGTTGTAACATATTTTTAAGGATGGTGAATTTACAACTGCGAGGTAGACTTCTTATTTTTGTCTAGTTTTCAAGATTTTTGTCTTTCTTAATGTATTGAAGCAGAAGTATATAAATAAAATATAGTGGAGTTTCTTGTTTCACATATATGATGTCTTCTTATATTTCTATTTATGCTCTTGTATGTTTAATCTATAAGGCATTTGAAATGTACTGGTTCTAAGGTAACTATGTGATTATTTGTAAGTTTCTTTCAAGGAGGGAGTAAATCTTATGAAATAGTTCCAGAGGGATAGATATTAGTGTGAGAATTTGATACATGGGTGTGGGAATGAGAAGATAGTTTTTAAGGCACTCTATCTGGGCTTCATGTGTGTTTCCATTAATTAGTTTATGTGAATATATATTTCAATTGACTCTTTGACCAATATTAGGCACTGGTCTAGGTTTTGATAAGTAGTTATCATCATCAATCTTAAATCTAAACAATCATTTACATTTCTGTTATTAAGAACATATATGATTAATTAGTTGTACTGAAGAATACAATTTAATTTGTTGATTCCTTAGAGAGAGTCATGAGGTTAGCCTTCCTGATTCAAGAACTCTAAAAATAAGAAGGATGAGAATCCTTGTTTCACTGTTATCTGCCCTTTCCAATATCATGATCTGGCTTGTTAAGCTCTACGTTAAACTTATCATAGTCATTTGCAAGATGTGTTATCAATTGTTGTAGTAAAAGGAAAGAATCAAATCAGTGTAGCCCTTGATCCACTGTTAAAGTTACTGAAAAGAAGTAACCAATAAAAGGTATACCCACCTAAGTCTTTGGAGATCAAAGAAGAAGGAAGATTAATCCTCATTAATTAGACTTTTACTTGCATGAGTCAAGAGTTGGGAATCTTAGAGTCAAGCATTATTTCTATATTGAGATTCTGCAAGAAAAAGCTCTAACAGGAGTTTGGATCTTTTTTTGCACAAGGTGTAGAAGAAACTCCACTTTAAGTGGTGATAGTTGTTATCACATTTCCACTTCATGTGTTGTCTCCACCTTTAATGCACTTATCACATTATCATCCCCCACATGTTGCACATACTTCATTGTACAATGGAGGATGATCCACCTTTAGTGGACATGTGATTCCACATTGTGTGGGTGATATCTTATCAACTCCTTATCATGATCTATTTTTTCCTTGCCTATATAAGTAGACATATCTTTTATTGCATTTAATTCATTCCATTTTATTTAATTCAATCCATTATTAATAATCCCTTTGATCATATTGATGAGAATACAATTTATTCTTGTTCATCTTCTCTCTTGTTTGTGATATTATTTGGGATTATAGATCTTGGCATATTGCCTTAGGAAAATTATTACGTGGTATCAGAGAAATTCTTACAAAGATAAATCAATTGTGAGTTGTAGGATCAATTGTGATAGTAGCAGTCGTATGAATATTGCAATTGTTTTCTCTGAGAAACAAGAATATATCGATATCTTACCCCATGGATGTTTACCACATAAATATATATTTGAATTTTATTTTCTCTTATTACTACTTTGAAAGTATTTTTTCTACTTAATTTAATATTAAGTGGTTTCAAAACAATTATTTTCACAGCAACTGTGATAGGATTTGGTGTTGATTGCGTAACATAAAATGAAAAAGGTTTTGAATGCAAGGTTCAAGATAGAGAAATTTAATGGAAAGATTAATTTTGAGATGTGGAATCTCAAGATGCATGATTTTTTAGTGTAGTAAGGATTGTATAATACATTGGTTGGAAATTCAAAGAAACCTATATGTCTAATAACGATTGAGAAGATCTAGATATGAGACCTCTAAGCATAATTTGGTTGTGCTTGGAAGATGAGGTTATTTTCAATTTTTTTGAAGAGGAATAAATAATAGACTTATTTGGTAGAATGAAGAGTCTTTACCTAACAAAATCCCTGACAATTTTAATCTACTTGAGGAGTCAATGTATACTTTTTAAATGAAGGAAGGTATAAAAATTGTTCATCATTTAAATGTTTTTAAAACTCTTGTTTGTCAATTATCTAGTTTAGGAGTAAAAATTGAAGACCCCTTGAAGATAGTGCCACAATCCAATTAGGTAAATGTCCTATCAAAGAAGAAGGTGATAAATTGGAACTATGTGGAGACTAATGTAGAACAAGCTCCAAAGATGAATATGATGTGACAACATGAGTGCAATGGTTTTCATTAAAGAAGATCGATAAACCCTCAAAATGTGTCCTCCAAATCCACAAAAGAATGACAAAACAATTCTAAAATATAAGAAATGAAACCTATAGACACCCTAAATTCACCTTTACACATGGATTAAGTTTTGTTTTCTAAGGATTCTTCTAAACCTTATGTAGACACCTAAAATTGGTCAGGTGTTCTCTAATCAAGCAAATTTGCAAATCTCATCAAATTGCTCTAAATCTCATCAAAATGGATCAAATAAATTCAAATGGAAATTTATTAAATCAAATTGGGATAAAATAAATAAAATCAAAGGATCAATTAATCAATGACCTCAAATTAATTAAATACAAGCCTAAAGGGATTAATCAAACTATATAATTGATTTTTATCAATTAATTATATAGTTTAAATCAAAAATCAAATCCAACCTATTCCCCTACATGGCTAAATTAATTAATTGATTGAATTAATAAATCCTAATATCTTTCAACATGACTTTGAGGAACCAATGAGAATTGAGAGCAAATCATGTGGATCACTGTAAACTAGCAATCTCAATCACTCATTTTGAACTTTCAATCTCAATCACTCAAATTTGTCTCTTTGTCCCAACCTTTGAGACAAGCATTTAAATTGTCCCCCCATTTGAAACCCTTTGAAATCCTTTCACTCAACCAAGGCTTAATCATGACCAAATGACTCTACCCCCTACACTTGGTAAATCTTATAAATAGAATCCATTTTGCAAGCATAAACATATCCTAGAAATTTGAATGCAAAGTATCTAGACTATAGCCATTTTCATAGAAATTGAGAGCATATCAAAGAATAATTGATCATTTTTCATAGCAATTGAGATCAGTTGAGTTCATAATTGAAGAAAATTGAGAAAATTTGAGAGTTAGATTGGCATATCTTTATCATTTTCTCATTCTAGGATTGTCATTAGTAGAGATTAAGGTTGAGAGCTCTATTAACATGCTTAGATAGAGATCGATGGGGTTCTTATTGATTTATTTGAAATTATTTCTTTAAATTGTCTTTATTATTCCATAGGATTGCTAGTAAATAAAATAATCTCATAAAAGTGTATTTCATTTAAACACAAATGGTGCCCACCATGGGGCTTTAGGCCTCAAATCATTTTTTTATTCTAAATTTTGTGTGTTTTACCTTCATTTTGTGCTAACTTTGTAGATTGCAAGTCAAATGACACCTACGAGAAAAAGGATGATGCCTGCAAATTCCTTCTTATTTCTTGTCTAATTCTCTTTACCTTCTCTGGAAATTGAAATTCATGAGTTTCTTCCTTCACTTGATATGTCATATTTCTTGGTTCAGTTTGCTCATGCTTATGTGATGAAGACTCCAATTCAATTTTGAGAGACGTCATTCATATTTGATTATAGTTGTTCAACAATGTTGTTATTTCATCTGTTTCTTTAGAGCTTGTTCAAAATTAGTTTCCATTGGTTCCTTTTTTTCACCTTCTATTGTGATTGGGCATGTTCCTGATTGGTTCGTGAAATATTCATCATCCAAGGACATTGAAACACATGAGAAAATTTCAGAGATAACATCATCACTCATACTTCATTTGGATTCTACTTCCTAATTCCTATCCATAATGGAAAGCATTCCTATATTTATACTTAGTATACCTTCTTCCCAAGGGGAGAAATATGTTTGTAGGCATTGGACTATGTTTTGTCTTCCAAAACTCACCATATTTGTAGGACATTATCTATTATGGGGGGAGTAGTTGTCTCCTTCTTTCCTTACTATGGAGGGGTACTTGATTGTATATACATGATGTATTTAGTCCTTGGGAGGTCTTGATTCATCCATCCATGAAGCTTCTGTGTTTATATCTCTTTTTGGAGGGGATTTTTCTCCAATTAGGTTTTATCCCTTTATCCTCTTTATGAGAGATTTATTGCATTGAATTGCATATTGTACATGGGTACCTAACATGGCCTATTATTTGGGACCTATCTTGCATTATGAGTTTAAAATAATTTCCCTAAGTTGCACTTAAGGGGGGATGTTGATGTAATTAAATATTCACTAATTATACTTTACTTAAGCTTACTTAGGATAATGCATTGCATAGTAGTTTTCATACGAGACACCTAGGATTTTTAACTTCTATTTGTCCATGGTGTAAGAGGAATTCCACTTTAGGTGATAATAGTTATTATTACATTCCAATTTATGTGTTAGATCCAGCTTTAGTGAGTTTATCATATTATCATACTCCACATGTTGCACATACTTCATTTCATAATGGAGCATGGTCCACCTTTGGTGGACATGTTATTCCACCTTGTGTATTTGTTAACTTATCTACTCCTTATCATGGTCTCTTATTTCCTTGCCTATATAAGGAGGTCTATTATGTAAAATTTCATTATGTTAATTATCAATAATATCATTCTTTCATCTTAATGAAATTGTATTATCATTCTCTTGTGGAATTTATCTTGGTATTTCATTTGATCCTAGGGGTGTTGTAGAGTCACCTAAAACTCTAACAGATATGGTCAGATTTGGCCCAAAATGCTTCAAATAGTCAGTTGTGGGTTAGCTACCTCCCAGAGTTGGTATCAAGACCTTTCTAAAAACATCATAACTATGGTAAATGGTCATATTTGGATGAAACAAAATCCTAAATTGACTTTCTTCAGTGTCTTAGAATCAATGATGAGCTTAGATTCCCTCCAACACTACCCAAAATCAACTTGTAAGGAAAATATCTATCCTAGAAATAGCTCGATTCTCTAATATGGTAAGGGATTTACTTTTCCGTAGCTTTGATACCATGTTTGAATGATAATGAGCTCATAATGAATTTTCATATACTTCAAAGGATCAACTAAGAAATATTCCTTCCACAAGATAAGTTTTTAACATATGCTTTCATGAACAATGAGATAAGTTAAAATGCACAATAGACCTTTCTTATATAGGAAAAGTGATGAGGTCAGTTGACAATTACCCTTTGTATAGACATTAAGTGCACTATGAAAATATTAAATTCTTGTGATCTAAAGGAAAATAATGACATGGCCCTATTATAGGCTACCTTTTAGATTGCCACCGAGGATAACTAGCATGATCCAATGAACACTACTAGATAAAAAGTTACATAAAGTAACCTTATAAAATATAACTTATGACAACTAATTATCTAGTATACCCAAGTAAACTTAATATGTGAATTATGCCCCCTTCACTAGGAATCAAGGTAAAAGACCTTATTTGGATATTATATTCACTCTAACATTCCCTAAGTATTTCCAATTAACCTGTAGCATCATAAATTGTATTTTTATATAATTTCTTTCTCACTTAGGCCTCACTTTACCATTCTTGGCCTCTTGTGCCCAATCTTGCATGATTTTTCTCATTATGGTTCAAATTATAGCTTCTTCTCTATGTTCTAGACCTTAGGTCCTAATTCTATCCTATGTTAGAAGGAATATGTTTCCTAGGAAACTTAGTCTGACACTAGGCTTCCTAGGATGACTTAGTCCTAGAATAGGTTTTCCAAGGTGACATAGCCCTAATAACTAGGTCCAAATTTAAATCCTTTAATGGTTATCTTGCAAAATTGATAAAAATAATTAAATGTTGGCTTTCTCTAAATTTATAAATTCGAAATACTAGGAGAGTTATAAAAGAAAATTTACCCTCCATCCCCCTCATTTTGAGATCCAAAAATTACATAAGGCAATCACATTCTTAGTTCAAGTTCACAAGCATTCAAGTCCTTAAGAAAAAGTGATCATATCTGAGGCTTTGACGACAAGAGGTAATTTTTAGATATATAACATTCATGATGGATTGATGGTGGAAAAATCCTTAAACTCTATCATATGAAACTCATTCTATTCTCAAGGAAATACGAGTTAAAAACTATTTAAATCTAAGAAAATAACATTGACACAAACTCCAGACCATTAACAATATACATATGAGTAGAAACATTTATCATCTAACATAGCATTGTCATAAACTAAAATTAAAAATAATTTTAGATTGAACAATATCTCAGATATGAAACAAAACAAAACAATATAAAATGACAAGCCTTGGTGTCATCCTTGTTCATATTTACCACATTATATCATTAGACTATTCCTCTATTATGTCCTTGTTTGATTCCTTTAAGATTGAATTTTATGTTCTTTTATTTCCTTCTCTTTCATAACTGCCAAGTTCTCCCTTCTATCCCCACATTGTCTCATCACACCCCTCTACTATCTATTTCTCACTTCTTTCTGAGCCCTTCTCTTCACAACCTTTCTTGACTACTTGTACCTATCTCCTCATATAAATTGTTTCCTCCTATCCTTCTAGCATCTCTTCATCTCCATCAATGGAATGCACACCCACTTTCTTTAGTTGCTTCTATAAACTATGTCCTCTCTACTAAGATCACAGATGAAAGAAAAAATATTTACAAACACAAAGAAATATTTGATTTCATACCTTCCTCATCATCCCCTTCACAATGTCTCCTCCTTTCTCATTTTCCCCTTATCCTGTCTTTTTAAGAAAAAAATAGTTTCAAGTTAGAACTCTTCCAAACTTCCATTTGTTGTATAGTTACTAGGAATTGTTGTGAAGTCTCACATATCACTTTCCAATTTTAACAAAGGTTTTTTTAACCATCAATAAACATATATGTGAATAGTTGATAATAATTTCATTATATGAGATGACACCTTATGGTAAACAATTAAGCATGTATCTTTTATTTTAACATATATAATTATTGTAAAGATACGTAGCTCCATAAAGTCCATGGAAATATTCAAGAGTTTTCCCACAAGTTCTAAATTAAATCCAATAAATGGAAAATATATTTTTTTGTTGCTGTTGATTACAATTTTTCTGGATGCTCCTACATCAAACTCCCCGAGTAGGAAATATTTTGTGAGTGGGACTGACAAAATGGAGGTAAGTAGTAGAACTACCCTTTAAGGTCACAAAGAACCTACAATGAAATTCATCGATTGTGTAGATGGAGATAGTGTCTTCTTTCTCTACTTACAACACTTAGTATTATTTCCATCCTCCTCCACCAATTTTGTTCTCTTCTCCTCTTATTTCTCATAGACTCATGCCCACCGCAATCTAACCTCCTCCTCCAAGAACTTTCTCTTCTTTTCTACCATATGTTCTCTACTCTCCTCCCATTCTTTGTGGAATCTTTTCCACTATAAATAGACCACTGCCACCAATGTCCTACAACATTCTCCATATACTCTATATACAACAAAATAAATCCCACAAAAAATATGTAACTATATCCTCCTCTACCTTAAACAAATGTCAACTAAACTAAATATCATAAAACTCATCAAAATTTACCTCATGCTCTTTTTTTAACCCAACATCCTCTTCATTCTCATCTTTATCATATGCAACCTTCATCTTTTCCTCCTTCATTGTCTCATATTCCTTCATACCTTCAATATTTTATATCCATTCCTCTTCTATTTCTAAAAACTACGCCCACAAATTTTTCCTCTTCCCCTACCTCAACATGTGAGGTACCTTCTCCTTCTTCACATTCTTTTCCTTCATCCACCAATTGTTGGTCCACCATAACCAAATTATCCCATCTTATTTCTTACTTCAACTCTTGAGTCACTAATACTACAACTTCCTCTGTTGTTTTACTATTAAATGGATCGATCACTTCGATATCTTCCTCAAGAAAATCTCACTGTTTGACGCATTCCTCATTAACCACTATAACTTCATGCTCATCTGTTGCATCCAAGACCTCCAAATGATATTCCGTCACTATTTCAAATATCCCCATTCTCATCTCTAGTTTTATCTCTTCCAAGACTTTTCATGCCTCTTGTCTCAACTTCTTCACTTCCATCTCAATTTCATTCATCCATCTCTCTTTCTCCCTTTCTCCAACATAGGAATTCTCAACACCCAACTAATCACAAACCATCTCTTCTTTTTCCTTCTTTTCTCTATCAAATACTTTAATTCTTTCTAAATCTCACCTTTTCACCTTCTTTCACACAACTCTCATTACCATCCTCTACCCAACATGATTTTGAAATATGCACGTTTCCAAGACCTCTTATACCCACTTCCTCTCTATGGAAGAAATCCACACACCTACCCAGTTTTATCTCTACTAGAGGACAGCCAACACAATTAACTTCTTCTTACAATTTATTCACTCTTTAGTATTCTCCACCCACAAGTCCTGGTGCAAATCTTGCTCCTTCAAATGAATATTCTTGCATAATTGATACCACTAGCTCTATTACCAATTAATGACAGAAAAATCAATAAAATCTATCAAATGAAACTCATTTTGTCATCAAGGTGATATGATCTACAAGCTATTGAAATCCAAGAAAATAAAATTGATAGGAACTCCAAACCAATACTAATTTATAGATGAGTGGACAAATCAAACATCTACAATATCATTTTCATACACTAAAATAAAGAAAAATTCAAATTAAATGATATCTCAAATATGAAATTGAACAAAACAATTACAAAATGAAAAGCCTTACTGTCATCCTTGTTCACATTGTACACATTCTAGTATCAAACTCTTTCTATGTTATGTCCTCATTTGATTCCTTTAAGATTGAATTTTTAATTCTTCTTCTACCTTCTCTTTTATCTCTACGTATTTCTCCCTTCTATCCCTATGTTATCTCCTCATGCCCTTCTACTACTGATATGTCACTTCCTTCCCCCTTCTCTTTGCAACCTTTCTTGATTTCTCATAATTTTCTCCTAAATATAAATTGTTTCCTCTTTCTATCCTTCCAGTGTCTCTACATCTCCATTGATGGAATATAGCCTCACTTTTTTCAGTTTCTATTGGAAATTATGTTCTCTCTCCTTTTAGGATCACAATTGAAAGAAAAACTATTTACAAACACAAGAATTTTCAATTTCATCTCTTTCTCCTCATCCCCTTTGTATACTCTGCACCCTAATTTTTTTTCCTTTAGCCTTGTGTTAAAATAAAATTAGTTTCAAGGTAGAACCATTCCAAACTTTCATCTGCCATGTAGTTAGTGTGAGTGGTTGTGAGGTCTCACATATCATTTTCCAATTTGACTAAAGGTTTTGTTAACCATCAGTAAACATATTTTTGTGCATATATGATAAGCATTTCATTGCGTGAGATGGCACCTCATGCTAAACAATCAGAGTGTGTAGCCTTTATTTTCACATATATAGTCAATGTTGTAAAGACACATAGCTCCACAAAGTCTACATCATCATTCCAGTATTTTTCCCACAAGTTCTAAATTAAAGCCAATAAATATTCAAAACCCTTAACCCCTTTAACCTTTAAAACCTTATGCATAAAACCCTTATGTCTAATTTATGATAACTAAACAAAGTATGCATTAATAAGAAAGAATCCACAACACATAACACAAAGATTTTTATCATGGAAACCCAAATGGGAAAAACTACGGTGGGGCTTGAATTGACAATAAGACTAATACCTTGTTAGAAGTAAAAAATTATTACAAATGGGGGAATGCACATGCATTCATGCACACTACCTAGAGCTCACTTCTCAAAAATCCTTGGGCTACAATCCTAATGAAGACTGAAAGCCTTACAAGACCACTACAATGGTCAATCTGATAACAATCAGAAATTTTATGAACTGTATAGTAGTATCTGTAACCACCCTAATTTGGTCTACTCTGAACAGAGACCCTATTTTCCCTAAGTGTGATCATACCCCTAATTATGTCAAGGTAATTCTTCAATTAATTGGCATAATTCATCTAAATCAAGTTTACTCTCCTAAGTGATCTTATCACTAATTTATATTAATTTCCTTAGTCAATTAAATCAAATCAAATCAATTAAATAAAAAAGAAACAAATGCATGGCTAAGGTAATTAATTAAAAGGAATTAAATCAAATCCTAATTACAACTCCTCACTTGCAAAAGGGAAATTCAATTCCCTAGCCAATGAGAGTTAAATCACTTGGATCACCTCACATGGATCGCCAAAGATTCAATCTCCACCTCTCTTCACAATTAAATCCTAACCTCTCATTCCTCAAATTAGTCTATAAATGGAATGAATTTTGAGCTCAATGGGCCCCTAATTTTTGATTTCATTTTGCAAACTTATGCTGTCATAATTTCTAAGTGCATTCTTAGCTCATATTTTCATACTAATTACATCTGTCAATTGGAGCTCTAAAATGAACTTTGATTGAGCATTAAGCTTGAATTTTAGTTAAATATTCCATTCTAAGCATGATGTTGTCACTAATTTATGCATAATCTGAGGGCAATTATAGCATATTCCATACTCTTCTTAGATAGGGAGCAATATGTCAATTTTGGTGATTGATATGTGTTCTAACTCTTATATTTCATGTTATTTCATTAATACAATGACATATTGAAGTGTTGAGTTGCAACTAGCAGATCCACAAAATACACACACATTTTTGGTGCCCACCATGGGGAAAATAATTGGATTTCTCCTCATTTTCTAATCATTTTTGGCTAATTTGTGTTCTCTATTTTCAGGATCATATTCGCATTTAGTTGTCAAGGCTCACATGCAGGAAAGATACTCACATCTAGGAAATTACATTGCATCTGGGATTTCTGTCATTGCATCTAGTGTATCTCTGGTCGCATATAGGGAAGCCTCACATATGGTAAATCTTTCATCACCTTTAGTGTAAAGGCTTGCATCTAGAACTATTAATCACATACAAGAATTTTAGGCTCGCATTAAGGAAAAGTAGTCAAATTTGGTAGATTGATTTGAAAATTTGAAAGTCTAACCACTAATCTTTTGACCATGTATGTTTCTATGTTTTAAATAGCCTAACATTTGTTTGTAGGTTGCTTTCAGAGACTTTTTCCTCAAAAATTTGGAAAGCAACTACTAACTTGTAGTTTACAGGTTGCCGAATCGATCAACTTGAATTTATTTGTTCAAAGCATTCAAAACTAAATACATTTTCCATCACTTAGTAAATTGGATAGAGGATTATGTTCTTTTCCTTTAAGAAAAATAAAAAACTCACAAGTCAATTTAAGATTTGATAAGGAATTTGAGGAAATGAACAAAGCAAACCCACTTGTCTAATTCTTTTGGGGATAGTAATTTAACAAGCTATTCACTAAATATTGTGGTTAAATGAACAAAAAAATTGTCTAATTCTTTTGGATAGTAATTGAACAATCAAAGCATTAAATTTGTGGAAAAATTGAACAAACCTCTCATTGTCAAATTTTTGGAAAAGTAAATGAACAAGAAAATCACCTTAATTTGGGGAAATTGAACAACACAAATTTGCTTTCATATGCTTTGTTCTTTCTTATAATAGGAACTTAAAAGTCACACTTAAAATTATTGCTTAGTCTCACTAGAGGATTTTCTCTTCTTTCCAAGAGGAGGAATCAAACACTCGTCATTGGGGATTGAGTTTTGAGTTACAAAGTTTGAGGAAATGAACATGTTTGGTGTGTTTGTGAGAGAAAATGATATGGAATAGGAGAGTATGCTCTTCTTCTTTTGAAGAATCAAAAATCTAGACTCCTAAGCTCGCTAATCCTTTTCATTGCTTTCAAAAATATTAGAAGGCCTTCTAGTTGAGGAAAAAATCTCTTGGGATGACCCAAGTGAGGATAGGTTTACACCAACCCTTCCAAATCAATATAATAAATATGCTTCCTTGTAGGCCAAATCCTCAAAAGATGTAGTCAGTTTTGTTCCTGGAATTTTGACATCATTCCGTGAACATGCTTGAGTGTATGTAGAGTGGAGCCGCTTGACTCTTTCTTGCAATACTACACACATTTGAGTACTCGTAGGGCTATACACCTTAATTTTTCCTTGTGCAATTCTATGGGGGACGGTTGCGAACGGATTCCCACAATTACAAAACACTTGTCAAAACAAACATGATTTATCTCTGAAAGGGTGATAATATTTGTGCAAGGAAAATAGTAATTTCCCCAAGATAATCATCATTTCATGCCCTCACTTGCATTTTGAGTCAGCTAATATGACATCATGATTGGGGCCATTGTGTGCTTGGTGATGGTCATATTCTGATTAGCATGTGAGTGTGTACCTGAGTCTACGAGCAAAGATTTTCATTCTATGATTAGAATATAGGGAATAGGAAAAGTGTTTGATCACCCTTAACAAAATAACATTGCTTGATTTGTCCTAAAATCTCACTAAAAAGATAAACTCCTTGAAACAAGCAATAATTTTCATTCCCTGACATACATGTTGTTTACAACTCACTAGAAAGTCTCAAAAAAACTCTACTGTGAGACAAAATTTCACATACTTCGAGACAAAACTAGACAAAACATGAAAAACCATCAGAGGCTCACTTTTGGTCTATCATAGGTCGCATCTAGTTGCATTAGCTTGCATCCACAAAACTTAGTCACTTCTGGTCATTCCTGGCTCACATGCAGGAAAGTTGCTCGCATCCCAAAAATCAAAGCTCGCATCTGGTTTACATAATCTCACATACTAAAAATCAAACCTCACATTTAGGGAGTCGCATCTAGGATAGTGGGTACTTGCACATGTGCCTCTTAGAGAATCTTAGTGTTTTTGGATACCCTTTTGGCTCTTCAGTCTGGTCATGTTTCTCTTTTTGGTCCGCATGTCACTATTTCATAGTCTTCTTAGAAGTCTACCTTGCATGTTCTCTTGGATTATCACATTTGGTGTCAAAATGTGTGGTCTATTCATGTATCAAAACTTCTTGATTCCTAGCTCACTATTAGGGAATTTGAACCCTCTAACACTGGAGTCATTCACTTACATCAAACAAAAACAATCCTTCACTACTTGGACAATTTGAGATCCTATTTGACACTATTGGAAAACCTTTGACGAAGTTGAGACCCAAATTTCATGGTTGACACAAGATACAATCAATATCTTGCTAACGAATCAAAAATACCTCCTAGATTACTTTAGTTTCATTAAGGAGAGACATCTTGCAACCCCTTATTTGATCAAGACTCACCCACAATGGAAGCTTCTCATCAAGGATGGAGTGTAACTTTTGATGAATATCACAATGAAAAAGACCAAAATGAAAGAGAGAGTAGTCATGAAGAAAAAAATATTGGTTGTTCTTTGTTTGACTCGGATAGTGATGAAGATATATCCAAAGAAGAGTAGAACAAGCTCAAACAAAGTAGAAAATTACAAAGGACATTGGAAAAGATTATTGGTGTAGACAAGGAGAAATATTTCCTACACATAGCCTCTCTTGGGGTAACACTTCCCAAAGACTATTATGTTGAGAAACTAAAGTAAAAAGAGGTACCAACACCTCTTTCTATTCTCACCAAATAATTGACCTTGATGAAATCCAAACTTGCGACACTCAAGAAAGAAAAGGTAAACCCAACAAAAAAATACTCTTTGGAACACATATGCCGATTTCCTTTTGACAAGAGTATCAACATGGTTTAATTTCCTCCTAATGTGGCAAGACCCAAATATGACAAGTACATGGGAGAAACTGATCCATATGACCTTGTTAGATATTTTTGTGCTCTAAACATTGAGTACATGCATGAACCTACCTATTTAATGAGGCTATTTATGGGAAGTCTAGGCGGAAATGGTATGGAGTGGCTCTCCAAACTCACACCTAGTGTGCAATATTTTGAGGATTTAATACAAATATTTGTCCAACATTACTCCTACATTATACAACATAACGTAACCATGATGGATTGATGTAACTCAAAGCAACAAACCGGTGAATCCTTTACACACTTTTTACAAAGGTGGAGGAAAATCTTTACTAGGTACTCAAGAGAAATACCTGAATCAGAAAAGATGGAAATCTTTATCATCGACTTGGTACCTGAAATGAACTATCCTTTGCAAATGCAAGATTCACCTAGCTTTGATAGGATGATCAAGAATTCCATCTGTGCTAAAGACGTCATGGTTAAGAAAGCTGAAATCACACTCCAAAGTGATAACAAATCTAACAACTACAACAACAATCTTAAGTGGTGGAAACAAAACAAGAATTTTGTTAATGATGGAGTGGTAGATGCATCAAATGATAATCCTAAACCAGCAGTGTTCAACCTAATGAACAACTTACAAGAGAATAAAGAAGCTAAGGTAACAACTACAATACAAAGATAAAACAATGAGAACAACTAGAGTAAATCATGGAGTAGAACTCAAATAACATTTAATCCATTGCGAGAACCTCTTGAGATAGTTTTGAAGACACTCTTGGATAATAAAGTCCTAACGATACCCGATTCGAAACCTTGGGAACCAAAAGTTAAACAAAGATGGTGGAATGACAATGCCTATTGTGTCTTTCATAAAAACAAAGGACATAAGACTAATGATTGTCTTAAGCTTAAAAATGTTATACAATACCTTATTAAAGGATTCAAAATCAAAGTGGAAGTGCATACCACTAACGAAGATCATACTTCATTTAACAAATAGTTCCATAACTATGAAAAAAGGGGAAGCTTCTAAAGGAAAAGGAAATGAATTTAATTACACCTACTCCAATAATGATAATGTGATCAACATATTGGACACTAAAAGTGAATCAATCAATGTGATCACTATTAAAGGTGCCAAAAACACATCAACACAATCAAAGGTGGTGACTCGAAGCCAAGCACAAATCATGATGAAAGGAGCTAATTCCCCATCTAAGCAAGCGAAATCCTCTAAAGTACCTATTGTCACAATTCCCAAACCATAAACAACAAGACAAACAATTACTAAGTTCTAGAACAAGCCCTACATTCTGCAAATTTTCCAAAATACATTGATGTAGACAAGTTCTAGGAAATGATTAATCATATTTCAGATCCACATTACCTCTACTTTTCAAAAGAAGATGATAAATCCTTGACTCATCCGCATAATCAACCCCTTCACATTGAAGTCTTGATTCACAAATCCCATGTCAGATGTGTATTAATAGATGGAGGTGCAGGGTTGAACATATGTACTCTCAATCTGATCAATAAATTAGGTCTTTCAAAACAAACCATTGATTCAAGAAGTAAGATAACTATCAAATCTTACAATGAAGAAGAAATATCATCCAAAGGACTCATTGTTCTACCAATCAGAATAGGACCAATTAAATTAAATGTGATCTATCAAGTTCTCGATCTACCATTTGCCTATAATATTTTACTAGGGATACCTTGGATACATGAAATGCAAGTAGTGCCATCTACTTACCACGAATGTATCAAATTCCCACATAATGAGGTGGAAGTAACAATTCCTGAAGATTCAAGCTACACTTGCAACAATGTTAAAACATATAGTATGGTTCCTAACAATAAGGAAGTCCCAAAAGAATTTGTACCTAAAAATTCTAAAGACAGGGTGATGAGAAGCTTTGGAAAGACACTAAAAATTGAAGAAACTAGTACGAGAGAGTACAAGCTAGACATGACCCCATCATTGATAGAACTTCCTATGTCTCCTAGATCATATGGGAAACCATCCACATCTTTCACACCTACAACATCTAAAGAACAATACATTCATAAATAAACTAGTATGGTAAGAGCCTCTACTTCTCAAGAGGATGAAAAAGCAGATAAAGTATTCTTGGATTGTCTCTATAAAGGAGAACAAAAAGAAAATGAGGTAAAACATGTGAAGATATCCCTAGAAAAGTATGGTAAAGGATATGACCTTCTCAAACATATGGGATATAAAGGGAAAGGACCTTTAGGAGATAAAGGAAAAGGACTTGTTGAACCTATACACATGGAATTTAGAAACATCAAAGACAAAATAGGGTTAGGTTTCAATAACAATTCTAAAAATCCTACTTCAAAAGATGGTCCAATATTTGATGAAGGAAGTGAGGCTGAAGAAGAAGAAACAACATTAGAACCATGGACAAATGAGAGATTATTATATATTGGTACTGGGTATCCTGAATATCAAGGAGAAAGATATGTACCTACTTTTGTATCACAACAAGAGCCTCACATTCCTTTATTGCCACAAACTGATATCCAAAGAGTAGAGGAAACAATAGAAGACTCTCCAGAAGTCCAACAAATGGAAGAGACTCCTGAAGAAATACACCAATAACAAGATGTACATCCTAACTGGGGGAAATTGGTCACAATTTCACATGCCCTAGATTTACCTCGCTTTGATCTACAAGTGGCTAATAGGGTACATCAGGTAACCATTGTTGAGTTTCTAAATAGATCTGATGATGAAATAATAGACTCACATGATTATGAATGGGATAACTTGTCTTATCCTACCATGGACATTGAGGTAGATGTGATTCACAAATTTTCATCTCTATTGGAGAGAGGAGATAGTTCTAACACTTCCCCTAACACTATTGTTGTCCTAGAATCAAATAAGATACCACTACCCTAGATTCTTGATAGAGATACTGGTTCTTTACTAGGTCTAGAGGACATTCAAAAGATACAAGCTATGAGTTCCAATTTGATGAGATAAGAAAAATAAAGCTCAACTAATGAGTCACTAGATTTAGGTCCGCATATTACTAACAACGACCCTATTAATGACGATTTGAATCTTAATGATCTAAACAATGTAGAAGCTAACTTAATGGAACATGTCTTGTCAGTTAATAGTCTTGATGTTTACGTGATGTTTTCCTTACCAAACTTTGAATCATTATCCTTGGTAAACCTTGACTTGATTGATTGGACCAATTCAGATCCTACTCCTATCATGAACTTACCCAATGACTACACTTTGGCCTATTATTTAAATGCTTGTGAACCTTATCCTTCTTCCACCAATGCAAGGAGCATGAACATGATAGAGGAGGATATCAAGTTTCTTAGTCACAATTTGAAAAACAAAAAGAAACAAAGAGCTAATGGTGAAAACCACATTGTGGCAGTATCAGATTCTAAAAAAGTAAAAACAAAAAATGTATTTGATGGTGAAAACCTCTCAGAGGTGCCAAAAGATGAGATTCTTGATATCCTCTCTGAGCACTTTCAAGAAAGATCTTCAATTCTGATAGAACCTACACAACCAGTTAACTTAGGAATAGCATAAGCTCCTCAATTTGTTCACTTGGCACAATCCTTATCAGAAGAAGAAAAGATACAATTCACTAAATTCATCAAAGAGAAGAAGATCAACTTTGCATGGTCTTACATGGATATGCCTGGATGTGATCCTGAATTAATAATGCGTCACTTATCTATAGCTCCTAGAATCAAACCCATGAAACAAAAATTAAGGAATATGCATTTGCATGTGGCACTATTAGTGAAAGAAGAACTGGAAAAACTATTAAAAGTTGTATTCAAAAGATTCATCACTTATGCAAGATGGATTTCTAATGTGGTACCAGTTTCTAAAACAGATAAATCTATCAGGATCTGCACAAACTATAGAGACTTAAACAAAGATTTTCCTAAAGACAATATCCCATTGCCAAACATTGATATGATTATAGATCTCACAATGGTATATCAGATGTATTCTCTCATGGATGGATTATCGGGCTGTAAACAAATAAATATTTATCCTGGGGACCAAGAAAAGATAGCATTTACATGCACATGGGGAACAGTTTGCTGGAATGTCATGCCATTTGGACTAAAGAATGTTGGCGCTACATACCAAAGAGATATGCCAAAAATCTTCCACGATATGATACACAAAAACATGGAGGACTATGTGTAGGATACTTTCCAATTAAAAAATAAGAATGACTCATATTGAAGACTTGAGAAAGATACTAGATCGCAAAGAGAAAGTTCAACTTAGACTTAATCCAAAGAAATGTGCATTTGGAGTCCAATCAGGGAAACTCTCAGGCTTTATTGTATCAGCCAAAGGAATTTGAGTGGAACCTGAAAAGGTAAAAGCTATATTGGAAATGTCACCTCCTCACAATATCACTCAAATGAGCACGCTTCAAGGAAGACTCCAGTCCATCAAGAGATTTATGTCACAACTAGTCGATAGAGTGTAACCTTTCACAAAACTATTAGATAAAGGTGTTACTTTCAAATGGGATGAGAATTATGAAAAAAATTCAAATAACTAAAGGATTACTTGGCTACTCTCCCATTCTTATGGCACCTATTCATGGAAAATCACTACTACTCTATATCTCAGCTACGGCTACATCTTTTGGAGTATTGCTAGCACGGGAGGATGAAAAAAAAATGGAAAGAGAGATCTATTATATTAGTAGGACCTTGGTGTCTTATGAACTCAATTACAGTATCATAGAAAAAGCTTCTTAGCAGTTGTCTTTGCATCCCATAAATTAAGACACTACATGCTCTCGCTTAAAGTGAAACTTATTGCAAAACTAGATCCTCTCAAATATCTCCTGAGTAAAACAACATTGAAAGGAAGACTAGCAAAATGGGTCCTAATTCTAAGTGAATTTGATATTGAGTACATGGACAAAAGGGCTATCAAAGGACAAGTCCTAGCAGATCAAGTATTTGATTCACCATTGCAAGATGATACACCTTTGATAATTAAATTTCCAAATAAATGATCGTGGACCTAACTGAATATCCATGGAAGATGTATTTTGATGGTTCTTTCATACAACAACGATTTGGAGCAGGGGTTCTATTTATCACTCCTCAAGGCTAAAAAATACCCAAGGCATATAAAGTGATGTTTCCATGTACAAATAACATCTCAGAATATGAAGCATTAGCAAATGGACTCAAGCTTGCTATGGAGTGGAAAATTGTAGAGTTACATGTGTATGGTGACTCTCAGCTCATTATAAACCAAGTAAATGGAGATTATCAGACTAACGATGAGAAACTAATGCCTTACAACCAACTATATGAAGACTTGAAAATTTACTTTATCTTCTTCACATTCTAACAAATACCAAGAATGGAAAACAAAGCTACCGATGCTATGTATATGCTTGCTTCCATGCTACAAATGGAAGAAAACCAATTCCGCTATGACTTCTTGGTGGAAGAATTATCCCTTCCATCCTTTGATACACCTGAATCCCAAGTGATTTTTTCTTTAAATTCCCAGGACCAATCCTGATATGCCAAAATAATTACTTATCTTACTGATCAAACCATACCCAATGGCTTATCCAAAAATGAAAAATGAGCTTTAATTCAGACAACATCATGTTATGTTCTCATTACTACTAACTTATATAGATGAGGTTTTGATGGTATGATTATTAGGTGTTTAGAAAAAGAAGATTATGACCATGCATTAAAAGAGGTTCATGAAGGTGTATGTGGATTGCACTCAAATGGATTTTCATTAGCTAAGAAACAATTAAGAGTTGGCTACTTTTGGCCCACAATGGAAAAAGATGTTCAATTTTCCAAAACATGTCACAAATGTCAAACACATGGAAACCTTATCCATGCTATAGCCAGAAAAGGCATACCTTTTATAACACATTGGCCATTTCAGCAATGGGCCTTTGATCTTGTTGGACAAATCTACCCTAATTCTTCAAGTGGACACAAGTACATCATTGCAGCCACTGAGTATTTCACTAAGTGGGTCAAGGTCGTGCCGCTAATCAAATCCACTAGCAAACAGGTTTCTATGTTCATCTTGAACTACATCATTTGTAGCTATAGGATACCCTCTTCTATTTTAACAAACAATGGGGTTCAGTTCAAAAACCAAGACATTGAGGAACTTTGTACATAGCTTCACATCACTTAGCATTGTTCTTCAATCTATTATCCTCAAGGTAATGGATAAGTTGAGGCTTCAAACAAAAACATTTTAAAAATCTTACATAGAAATGTGAGTAAGTCTAGCAAAGACTGGCATTTACAACTAAATCCAACACTATGGGCCTACAAAACAAGTATCTGAACACCAACTGGAGCAATTCCATTTGCTCTAGTTTATGGTGTAGAAGCAGTGCTACCCATTGAAGTAGAAATTCCATCTTTGCAATTATCTCTCCAAGGTCTTGTTACAGATGCACAATACCGCATTGATAGGGTTCATGCACTAGAACTACTTGATGAGCACATTAAACAAGCATTCGATCATCTCAAAGTGTACCAAAAATTAATTTCAAAAGGGTACAATAAGAAGGTAAAACCACAACAATTTCAAGTGGGTGATCTTATTCTAAAAGAGAATCCTAAAAACCATCTGAATAGAGAACAAAAAGGAAAGTTTGATCCCAATTGGCTGGGGCCTTATGTCATTACTGCAACTTGTGGGACTGGAGCTTATCAGTTAGCTACACCCGAGGGATATTTTTATCCCAATCCCATTAATACTCTACACTTGAAGTGGTTCTATGCTTGACATCTGGCTGATAGAGCTTGTGTAGTGAAATAGTTCTCAGAAAATACCAAAAAAAAAATTAGAAAATTGATCCTGAAAAAATCCAAAAACTGTGCAAAAAGTCCTGAAAAAAGGGTATCCGTGGTGAAAACCTGGCAAACATGCACCTTGATACAAATAAAAAAAAAAAGAGAAAAAGGAACATAAAAAATGAAAAAGAGGAAAGTGCCTAGGCAAAAACCTAGCAAACAAGCGTCTTGGTAGCAAAAGTAAAAAAAAGTAAAAAAAACTTTGTCAAGTGATGAAAACATGGAAAACATGCATCACTTGTACTCTGTGCTCTATTTATCAATGCATTGATGACACTAATCCTTGAAGATCGCACCTATTCTTTTGGTTGACTCTTATTCCTTACAAATGTCATATCCCTGCCTGGGATTTATCTGCATTTGCGTCTTAGGAATAGTCATTCTACACTGGGGGCATCTTTGCTCGCATGATTGGTTTGCGTCTGTTAGGTTGTCCTAGGTTCCTATCGAGGATGTTTCTCCTCTCAAAATAGTATTTCTCAATAATTGCATCAAAATGTCACTATCACAAACAAGGGTGTTTCTTCAACATCACGTACCTATAACAGACATCATACTATTTTTTCTCAACTCTTTAATTACACTAGTGTTTGTCAACACTTTAATCAACCAGTGTTTCTAAACACTACATTGGATTGCAATTGCTGACAAAGTAAATCTCATATACTCAAACATGAAAAACATAATTCTTGATTCCAAGTTCTGATTGATGATTCTCTACTGTGCTTGAAAAATGAATCAACAGTATTTCTCAATACTACTTAAACATATAGACTGATCTCAGGTTGATTATCACTCTTCTATGTTTCAATGATGTTTCAAACTAGGGGCATGTAAGCTGTTATGAATTTTCTTTGATTTATTATCAATTGGTGATTGTTATGTCTTCCGAGTTACTCCATGATGCCTACTCAAAGTCAAAGAGTCACAATGATAGGGGGCATAATGTTTTCTTTTTTTCTCTGTATGGTGATTGTTTCAATGATCCTATAAATTTCACCTAACCTGGATGTTTATGGTAAGAGTTTCCAACATGAGTGGATAGCCGCATATATCTCGATCCTAGTTATGTGTAAACTATGGTAATGTTGAACCAATTTCCTTGTATGTTTCTAAATCAGATTCTAAGTAAGGTGTATGACACATTATGTACCCAAGGATATGAATATTGAAGATCATTGCGGGTAACATATCTTACATTACACATGAACAAGAGATGATTCTAAAAAGAAAAAGGAGATAACTGACTAGTAATCTTGGCCTCTATGCCTTGATGATTAGGTTTATTTTTGACATTGCATCCAATTCACATAGTATTCATACTTTCATGATACCTTGTAGGTATTAGTGATAGTTGTACTATCCGATGATGTCCATTGCAAAAAAGCCCAATGATGATAAAAATGCTAAAATGTATACAAATCAGTGGTAGTTCTAAGAGTCTGCATGTAGATGCATTTACAAATTGCATGGTTCATTTTTAAGAACATCATAAGGACTTGAGCTTAAAATGATTTCCTGGTTCATCCAAAATCCAAGTTAACTACATAACCTATATTACTGATACCAAATGTCATTGCATATCCATGGCATACATTTTGCATTCATAACTTACAAAGAGAAAACAAAATACAAAAAACAAAGCATTCAAGCATTGAATTTATTTTATTTTACATCTTAAGTGCATCCATACATATATCTGCGTAAAGAAAATCTCAAAAACATACATTTGCATATTCATCTAGCATCATTTGAAACACATTTACATATTAGTAATAAATCAAATAGTATAAGTGATGTCATCACATGAATCTATGCTAACTCATTAAGAGACCAAATACATAATCACATGTGCATCACATCTAAACATCTATCAAAGCAAGAGAACCCATGAACATATCAAGATCAGAAACAACTATATCAGATATATCAATGATGGAACATATAAAAAATGTGGAATCATCTTAAAAAGAGTATCAGTATGATCAGTGTGAAACATATATACATGTATAAAGGTCTACAATACAGTGAATGATCTTAGAAGGATAAATATATATAAAATGTCTCAAAATATCACAAAAATAGTCTCAAGTCTGACTGCCACCCTCTCCCTGATCTAGAGGAGGAGGAGGTGGTGCAGGATGAGCTGGTGGAGGCATCGCTCCCTTAGACTGTTGTGCCAATCAAGAATAGGAAGGAGCTCTCTGTCCCTCTGGAACTACCACATAATATAAACCAAAGTAGTATGCAGCTCTCTGGCCCTGATGATTCACTATGCGGGCCTGTGTATCTCGCTCTATTCTGAGCATATCACCCTATCAATATATCTCTCCTCTCAAGCACTCAAGCTAACTATCTCTGTCAGCCAAGAAATCCTGTAAGGTGGTGATCCTATCCCTGCACTGCTCATGCTCTTGCTGACATTGAGATAAAGCATCACCATCCCTACTTGAATCCCTTCCTATATCTCTGGGTTGATCCTATCCAGGAGGTCCACCTCCTCCACTAGGTACATGTGCTAGTGGTCTCTTCTACTGTCACTAGTGATCTTTGGTCAATAATGGACTTGGATCTCTCTATGGAGGCACAAACCTAAAGTGAGTCTATCTTCTACTACCACTGGCACCCTCTCTATTACCACCCATAGCACCTCCACCCCTATCATCCCCGCCATCATCTCCATCATCCAAGCTATGTCTCTAACCTCTGTCCAGAGGAGGGTTCCTACCCTCTCTCCCTTCATCCCTCCCCCCACCTCTTCATTCTCTCTCAGCTCTGCCTCTATCTCTAACATGTCTGCCATCCATAGGATCATAATCTAAATTGTCCTCTATATGAGGAGCTACCTCATCAGGTGTTGTGAATCTAGGAAATAGATGCTATAGCACATGGGAAAGGTACCTATCAGTATAACCTACATCAATAACCTCTAGAAGGTAGTCCCACCCAATTTTGACCATCTAACTGATCTCCAGCTGAGTGGTCTCATATACTAACAGTGCTCCCCATTGTGGCTCCTCATCTTGAATACATGCATAAGTGGTCAAATCCTGTGATTGGCCCTGTACACAACCATACTATCTCAGAACTTGTGTCATCAGGAACCTCTCAAAAATATGTCTGGTATGACCAATCAAATACCTACTTTAAAAGAAGTACAACATATGTCACCTATCCTAGGACCACTCCTCACAATCCACATATGGTCGCTAGATCACAATAGTCATATCATCGAACAATCAGTGCCAGTACTCTACCTTGCTCAGATGGGGTTGATGAATCAATAAAAAATACATATAAACATAAGGCTAATGAGATACTCGTTGTCTATATACTATCAGTTGTGTCACAGGGATATGCTCCAAGGCCCAAATCTCCAAAACTAGAATCCCTACAGTCATACTACTATAGTACTCATAGACTATCTCATGGAGCTCTTGATACATATGTGATAAAATGTAGCTTCCCTAGCCAAATCTATGAGATTATACAACCATATTCTTCAGTGTCTCCACCCAGCTGCACATATAACCATGTTGTCTCCTATCAGGCATGAGGATGCCTCTAATCAATTTGGTCAGATATACACATAAATGATCATAATTATCGCACATATAATCCCATGTTAAATAGTGACGGACTATGGTCTAGTCTTCAAAGTACCTCCGAGCAGAAGCAATGGCTATCATAGAAAGAGACTCAAACTATACCTCCAAACCCATCACTGGAATACGTAAAATGTGCCACATGTCCTCAAGTGTGACTGTCATCTCCCCAGTCAAAATATGAAAGGTGTTGTGGTCTGAATGCCATCTCTCAGAAAACACAGTCAACAACCTCTGATTTACCCTGATGTTGGGTAAATCTATGAGTGAAGCTAATCCTACACGGGATACGATTTGTAACTCCACATCTGTCAATAAGAGAGACAATGCCAGGAATTGTCCTAGATAAGGTCCTTGAATGGACACTACCTCAAAATAAATCTGTCAATAGAACACTAATACAGGTTCAAATAATTATTATAGCTAAGGCAACTACATATAAAAGCTACCAGATAAGTCTTTTTGGTCTTCAAACAGTGCAAAACAGTAAAAATTGGATAAAATCTAACTCCAAAATATAAAGTGACCATGTTTTTACTGGGTGCAATCCTTTATACTGGATGTGATTTGCAATTTCCTAGATATGATGGGGCATCTGATAAATGATCCTATTTTGACAGGATGCGATGTGGGGCACGTGGTGAGATCCTATTTTCACAGGATGTGAGCAAGTTCATAACTGACAAAATTTACCCTATGCGATGCCAAAGAAGAAAATAGGATGTGATCCCAAATTTATGGGATGCGACACAAGATTTGAGGTAAAAATAGGATGCGACATGGGATTATCCAGACATGATCCTGTACACAGGGTGCGATGTAAAACAAAAAGATACATAAATTTTGCAAACATGGACAAATATGGAAAGGTAGGTTTTGAGGTACTCACTAGCGGTGTGTAATCAGTCAGGCACTAATGTTGATGGGAAAGCTCAAATCGATGCTTCTCCATGGGGACCACCATCTTCTATGTAGACCTCTAAATTTACTAAAGACAAAATTGAAAATGAATAGGTAAAAGGTGAATTTAGGGATATATATTAAAATTTTTGAGCTATTTAAGAGCTCTGAAACTCCTCCTGGACTATCAAAATTCAATTATGTTCTTCTTTGATCTATCAGGAATTAAATCAAACACAACGATGATGTTTTCAACACCATTCTATAGATTTTATGACAACTTCACAAAAATGCACAATTGCTATACATGTTTTAAAAATGATTGGCAAACTTTACGCAATCAATTTTTTAGGTTCTCTATCATCAAATGGCACATTATTCATCAAAATCTTGGTCTCACATCATTTTATCATACTCAAAACTTGCATTTTTAATGTAGTTAACTTGGTAAAATTGTGTTCTCTCTTAAACACACCTTCACTTCTAAATTGATTCTTTCTCAATCTAATTAATCAGTTCAAGTGATATATCATTCTACAGAGGGAATTATTCTTTCTCCTTTGATTTCATTCCTAAGGGGGGCATAATCACACTTAAAATAAATCAAATTCTTTCTTGAAAAGCATTTAAATGACTTCATCATCAAAAGAATAGGGGCATGGCAGTTTCCCTCGATCAAGTTGTAATTGTTAGGTAGAAATATTCAGTTCTCACAAGATGGATATCTATGTCTACTTATTCAAAAATTCTTACTAAGCTCCTGGCAGCTTCACACTGACTTTTTTTTAATCAAGTTCAGAGTTAGTATTATCAATTCTCATTTGATCAAGGTCAGAATTGATACCTAAGAGATCCTAGCAGCTTCGTACTGACCTTCGTTCGATCAAGTTTGGAATTTGTATTATCAATTCTCGTTTGATCAAGTTCAGAATTGGTATCTTTAAGATCTCTGCTTTATTGACCTTTGTTTAATCAAGTTCAAAGTCGATACTATCAGTCTTAGTTCAATCAATTTTGAGACTGATCTCATAAGACATTTGGTTCAATCAAGTATGGATTCTCAAACTTTATGAAGTCAACATCAATCATTCTTTGAATTAATGCACTACTTGCACATCAATTCAAAAAGGGGAAAATGTAACCACCCTAATTTGGTCTGCTCTGACTAGAGACCCTATTTTCCCTAAGTGTGATCATACCCCTAATTATGTCAAGATAATTCTTCAATTAATTGGCATAATTTGTCTAAATCAAATTTAATCTCCTAAGTGATCTTATCACTAATTTATATTAATTGCCTTAGTCAATTAAATCAAAACAAATCAATTAGATAAAAAAGAAACAAATGTATGGCTAAGGTAATTATTTAAAAGGAATTAAATAAAATCCTAATTACAACTCCTCACTTGCAAAAGGGGAAGTCAATTTCATAGCTAATGAGAGTTAAATCACTTGGATCACAAAAGATTCAATCTTCACCTCTCTTCACATTTCAATCCTAACCTCTCATTCCTCAAATTCTTCTATAAATGGAATGAATTTTGATCTCAATGGACCCCTAGTTTTAGAATTCATTTTGCAAACTTATGTTGTCATAATTTCTAAGTGTGTTCATAGCTCATATTTTCATACTAATTACATATTTTAATTGGAGCTCTAAAATGAACTTTTATTGAGCATTTAGCTTGCATTTTAGTTAAATATTCCATTCTAAGCATGATGTTGTTAGTGATTTATGCATAATCTGAGGGAAATTATAGAATATTTCATACTCTTCTTAGATAGGGAGCAATATGTCAATTTTGGTGATTGATATGTGTTCTAAATCTTAAATTACATGTTATTTCACTAATGTAATGACATATTGAAGTGTTGTGTTGCAGCGAGCAGATTCACAAAATACACACACAATATATATCTCATGCCAAGGTCAATTTTATTGAAGTATAATTGGATCTTTGTTTTAGTTCTCTCTACCACCTCCAGATTAGAAACTCAACCTTTTATAGACCTACGCAATTGCTTCTCTAAGAAATTCCAAGCATCTACAATCTTTCCCAACCTTTCACACAAACAAAGCTTTCCCTAACTCATCAACCTTTTATTAAGAACAAATTAGCAAAACCCTAACTTTCAATTTTTATCTCATCACGCCAAAATTAATGACCCTAATCAAAGAATGTTGGATAAACATATCTTTGATTCTTCATTACCACCTTGAGATCATAACTCCTCGACAAAATGTTTTAAATATTGCTAATAAAATGTTTTACTAATCAAGTCGGCCAAGAACATAAGAAAATATCACCAACAGAAGAAATCCTCCAAAATTGATCACCACAATCTATCTGAACCACCAACTCAGTAGGAAAATAATCCAAGAACATCTTTAGGCATCATGAATAGCTCTCAAATAATCAAATCCACCCCATTCATTATATTTTCCAGCATTGTTCTTGCCTCACCTCTATAACATTATCACCTTCAACTATATCAACAAAAGAATGCACTATGGACCTCTAGATAACAAACCCTTTGAATTTTGGACTCATCAACATGTCCCAAAATATCTCCTACATGTGTAACCAAAAATATCAACCTAAGCATGCACATCGAACCGTTCTCTGCTACCATGTCAACACCGTCAGACAAAAAAATAACTAGTCACAACTCCTGGCCTCATAACTCATCCAAATCATTAATTAAATCCCTAAAACTTGAATATAAAAATTATACAACATCTACAACATCCCACGAGATTCTTTACTTCCCATCTATAATAACCAATCCTCACTAAATCTCTGAACATACTACACCACTACCCAAATTGCATAACAAAGATGTTGACGACAATGCCAACACATCCAACTTGCCAACAATCTCCTCCTTTTGAATTGATGGCAACTTGTCATGTGAAAAAAGAATAATGCAATCAGAGACCAATGCAATATCCATTCTAGAAGAGAAATCAATAGTACTACCAACAATATCCATAATGTTCATCATTACTCATCTTCCTTCAGAATCTCTATCTCTGATCCCCCTATGAAAAAATTTCCCCTGGTTCCAATATGATTACATAATCTTCTCTCCATCAGCTACTTCCCCTTAGATGTGCACTCTTTTCCTTAGCTAAATCTCTTTCTCATGTGCAAGTATATCATGTTTTTCACATTCTCTCATCTCCCCCTTTGACATCAATGAGAAAGGTATCTCTCTCTATTCTGATCAATCATATTCTTCTCTTCCTCACCATCAAACACAACTTACCATGCTCTAATACAGTAACACAACACACTATTAGATCAAATAAACCAAAACTAAACTCCTAACATACCATGCTAACTACTCCCCTTGAGTAGTAGCCTCCAAAATACTAATCTAGTTTGAATGATATCTCCTTGAAGTATACTGGATTAATGCAGTCCTCTACATCTTAGTTCTGATTAGTAGAGGCAATTACCCCCAAATTTCCTATGAGAGGTGCAAGAGAAGATTCTTTCTCTACATTATCCTTACTCTTCTTTCTCTTTGACTTATTTCTACGCTTATCTCTTTTATCCATTCTTGTCTTCTCTTATCCTTTGTCATCTTTTTGCATTCCTTTCCCTTTATGATATTTCTTAATGACTTTGATTTTCTTAATTTGTTCATTCTTCTACACATTCTTATCCATCCCTACTGGACTGCATTTTCTCACTTTCTTTCTTTTGTAGTACTCGGCAATATGTGTAGATGTGTTACATCTTAAATGTATAATATTTTTCTATCCACTTTCGTCATCCCTTTTTGTAGTACATGGACATCTAACTTATTTTATTTTGATAGTATTATTCTTCTTTCTCAAACCATTACACATTATATACCTTTTACAACTAGAGAGAATATTTTTCCTTTTGTAATCCATAGCCTTATGACCAAACTTACCACAAAAAACACACATACCTCTAAATTTATGAGTTTTAGGTAGATTTTCCAAAGTCTTCTTAGTTTTTTTCCTATACCTTTTAGTTTTAGGCTTTTCTTGACCATATTTGGAACTTCTCCTTTCTCAAATCTAAGACCACTATTTTTCACTAAATTCCTCTAAATTTCAAGAAATGAATCAAGTTTTGTTGAACTGGCCATGATCTTCTCTCTGTAGACTATAGTCATTTGCAATCACAATTTCTTCTTCAATATCTTTATCCCAATGACCATCCTTGCATGCTTCAACCACACTTTTTGTCTCAATCTCAGAGATCAAGCATACCTAATCTTGAGCAATCCTTCTCCTTGTTTAAAAACCCTTGTTCCTATCTCCAATGATATACTATTCAAAATGTTTCAATCTCACATAATTTGGTGTCTTTTACTTTACCATTGGTCTTAGTGCTTCCTCTTCTTCACTTTTGTAGGATTCATCATCTGCATTTATTGAAACACTTGGAGCTTGGGTCTAAACTTTTTGTTGTCTTGACTGATTACTAATGGAACCCTAATCATTAGAATCATAACCCTAGGATTTGGATAGATTATTAATGCACTTATTCACCTTCACATTAGTGCTCTCTACTAGTTTCTTCAACCTCTTGTTGTAGCACTTATATGCCTTGTTCTTGGTAGAATAGAAAAGGAATATACCTTCATCACTCCTTGCATCAAACTTTCATCTGTCCTCATCTCTCTTGGTGTAACATTTACTACAAAAAAATACTAAAATAATTGACACTAGGAACATTACCATACCATAGTTCATAAGGTGTCTTACTAATGTTTCCTTTCATTTGCACTCGGTTAAGAGTATATACTACAATGTTGACTTCTCCTCTATAGAATATTTATGAGGATTCCCTATAAGTATCATGGTCCTAGTAGTTCCTAGAATGGACCTTTTCTTCCTCTCTACCACACTATTGTTTTGTGGAGTCCACAAAGCACAAAATAGTCTTATAGTCCCATATTTCGCACAACAATTATTAAACTCTCCTGATGTGAATTTATCTCCTCTATCTGATCTCAAGCACTTGATCTTTAGTCCTATCTTAGTTTCTACTATGGACTTAAATATCTTAAACTTATGAAATCCTTCATATTTTTCTTTCAAAAATTTTACCCATACCATTCTAGAGTAGTCATCAATGAGTAACATGAATTACCTATCACCTTGAAAAAATGTAGCCTTAGTAGGACCACACAAATCATTATGAACAAGATCTAACAATCCATTAGATTTTTCAGATTTAGAATTGAAAGTAACTCTTGTTTTCTTACCCAATTGACATTCCTTGCAAATAGTATTAATAGGATTCTTCATACTCTGAATATCTCTAGCAATAGAAGTAGAACTTATATCCACAATATTATTAAAGTTCACATGACATAACCTCTTATGCCATAACCATATTTCATCTATTTGTGCAATCAAATGACTTCTTAGACTAGTATTCAAATGGAATATGTTACCTCTTGTCTTTTCTCCTATTGTTATCTCTACACTATATATATATTCAAGATATTGCATGCATCATTCTTAAAGTGTAGGTTATAACCTTTGTTCTTCAGATGTAAAACACTTAGAAGATTATGCTTCAAACCTTCAACATACAACACATCATTTGCAATTTTCTTTCAATCTAGAGAGATAGAACCTCTATCTCTTCTCTGATCATACCACTAGTTTTGTCTCCCCATCTTACCATAACACCATCATACTTCTTAAGGCTTACAAATTTACTCTTGTCACTAGTCATATGGTAAGAGAAAGCTCTATCAATTACCCATTCATTCATTTTGACAATTTGAGCAGTGAGGGCTTTCTCTTCAACAATACAATCAGTAGAACTAGAAGAAATATAATCTTTAGACTTGGGATCATCTTCTTTAATAGAAATGAAAGAACTAGTAGACTTAGAATCACTATATTGAGTACCTTCTTCCTTGGAAGCAATGAATTAACTAGAGTGCTTATTTCTGCAAGCTCAATATCCTCATCTTTGATAATAATGAATGTGAACTCATCATCATTATGGTTAGATTCATAATTTGTAACTCCTTCATCATAACTAAGAGAAAAGTAACATCTTTTTATAATAATAGATCTGTTCTTCCATTTAGTATCTCTTTATGGACATCTAGAAGAAAAGTGTCCCATGTTATTGCATGAAAAGCATTTGAGAGGCAACTTTCCTTGGTACTTACCAACTAGAGCTTTAGGTATTCTTCTTGCAATGAGTGCATCCAATTCCTCAAGATCTCTATCTTCTTCTTTGATTTCCTTCATCTCCCTCTCATATCTTGACATCCTTCTTGAGGATCCTTCATTCTAATCTAATCTATGCATGTCCTTCTGAGATACATTGGCTTTGAATGTAGTCTCAACCTTAGGTAGTGTATCACCAAATGTACTTAACTCAAAGGCAGTAAGCTTACCAACCAATTTATCTCTTTTCATGTTTGTTACTGTCCTAATCTCCTCAATGGCTGCAAATTTATGACTGTAAATAGGGGGAGAGATCTCAGTGATTTTTCAACAATCTCATCTTCTTCCAAGGTACCTCCAACACATCTTATACCAGTCACAATCTAATTCACCCTAAGCATGTAAGAGGAAATCCTCTCATCTTTACTCTTTTTCAAGGCTTCATACTAACCTTTCAAACTCTAAAACTTGGAAACCTGCACTTTCTTGTCTCCTTCGTACAAGGTATGGAAATTCTCCCATATCTCATTATTCATATCCAATTCCATGACATTGATCATTTTAGCTCAATCAAAGAACTTAACAAAGCCTCCTTTTCCCTAATATTTTCTTTGGAATTTGCAATCTCTTATGGAGTTATAGAGTTTGTAGGAGGAATGTAATATTTCTTAGCAACCTTCCAACAATATTCATCAATGCATCTGAGATGCACTATCATGTGAATCTTCCATAAAGTGTAGTTTGTTCCATCAAACCTAGGATTTTCCTTCTTGTATGTTTCCATCTTTGGATCTCTCTCAAGCTTTTAGGATTTCTTCAACGGACCAGGATCTGATACCAATTGTAGGAAATAAGGTAGCAAGCAATTGAGGGGGGTGAATCAGTTGCTTCTAAAACACTATATCTTTAAAACCTTTAACCCCTTTAACCTGTAAACCCTTATGTATTATTTATGATAAGAAAATAAATTATGCACAAATTAGAAATAATTAACAACATATTACACAAATATTTTTATCATGGAAACCCAAATGGGAAAAACCACGGTGGGGATTGAACCCACAATAAGACTAATATCTCATTAGAAGTAAAATATTATTATAAATGGGGAATGCACATGCATTTAGGCATACTATCTAGATATAAATACTCAAAAATCATTGGGCTACAACCCTAAGAAATAATAAAATCCTTACAAGACCACTACAATGGTCAATCTGACAATAATGAAAAAATGTATGAGTTGTATAGTAGCATCTAACTCATGCCAAGGTCAGTTCCATTGAAGTAAAATACCTTCATATGAGAAACTCAACCTTCTGTATATCTTCAAAACTTCTTATCCAGGAAATTCTAGGTATCCTCAATCTTTCACAACCTTCTGCACACACAAATTGTTTCCCTAATTCATCAACCTTTTATCAAGAACAAATTGGAAAAAAAAAAAATAATTTAATTTTCATCTCACCGTGCCAAAATAAATGAACCTAATCAAAGCATGTTTTCTTAACATAGCTTAGATCCTTCATAACCACCTTGATATCATAGCTCTTCCACAAATCATTTTACTGATCGCTTATAGAACATTTTACTAATCAAGTCGACCAAGAACATAAGAAAATATCACCAACCAAAGAAATCCTCCACACTTGATCACTGCAATCTATGCAAACTACCAACTTATATGGAACATAATCCAAGAAAATCCTTAGGCATCATGAATAACTCTCAAAAAATCAAATCGATCCCATCCATTCAATTTTCCATCATTGTTCTTTCCACACCTCAATAACATTGTCATCTTCAAATTTATCAACAAAAGAATTCCTTGTGAACCATTAGATCACAAACCCTTTGAATTTTGAATACATAAAGATGTCCCAAAACATATCCTATGTGTATAACTAAAAATATCAACCTAAGTGTGCACATTAGACCAATCTCTGCTACCGTGACAACAATATCATATAATAAAATAACTAGTCACAACTCCTAGCCTCATAGCTCATGCAAATCATCAATTCAACCCATAAAACTCTACACGGACCAAGTAGAAAACTAGTACAACATCCCATGATGTGCAAGACTCCCAATATGTATTAACCAATCCTCACCAAACATCTGAACATACTGCACCAATGGCCAAACTGCACAACAAACATGTTGACAACAATGCCAACACATCCAACTTGCCAACAACAATACACAAAAATTTCCATTTTAGTTTGAAGGATAATTCCTAAAATAAGGTTTGACCTAGGAAAATCTCCATAAACCCAAAAAAAATATTATTTTTGTGTATAGGTGGTAGGTAATATATGTACGGACGTAGGCTCAGATCAAGCATTAGAAGACCTATAGAACCTCATTTTTCTTATCTAAAAAGGTCAGTACTATGTTTCTTTGATCAAGACGGTCTATGACTATGATTCCCCATCCACTAATGTCCCTCTAATTTTTTCTAGACTTCAACATTAGATTCCTCTCTTTCCATACCCTTTAGATGTATTGATAACATCTACATACCATATTTATATCCATACTTTTCCCTAGATTTTACATTCTTCTTTCATAATTATTGTATTATAATAAATTATAACCATCTTATTGGTGTGTATAATTTCATGATTGTTTAGCACCCACCTTAGTGTTTTTCCACCTTAATATGCATAATAGGATTTCATATGCCACTCTATGGACACCCAAATTAAAATACGGGTCCTATATTCTTTTAGTTTCATCAAAACTTGATGTGATCCCTTATTTCTAGGCATGCTCCAATTTTTTTTCTCCTCTTCAATCATTTATTATCCTACACAGGCCCTATGTTACCATTTGTGGCCTTTGTACTTCTTCTCGGTCTTGAAATCACTTGTACCTTGTAATTTGATATCTCCTTACTATTCAAGACCCGGGATTTGAGTTTGAGCCTTGATTGGTGGGTATTTTACAATTTTGGCATTTTATACCTAGGTATAGAAAGCCCTAGCCATTGTATAGCTTGGGGTTTGGGTTAAAATTTGAATTAGGGCTCTGTATACGTAATATTGTGGGATTTCTGTATTTGTGGTTGACCTCATTTAATTTTAAATATTTAAATATTGTGAGGGTATATAAGTGACCTGTCTCTCATCATTTTGGTAGAAAGAGGAATACATTATTAAGCACTATCAATAAATTAGGATTTTAAAAGATCTTTGGCATCCAATAATTCTCAAGCATTCAAGGTGTCTTAAAGGAAAATCTACTCCATGGATCAAGATTTTTTCCCTTGTTGAAGGCCAAGAAAAATGAGTCTACAATCAAGGAAGAAGATCTACACACATTCAAGCATTCACATTCACCCAAGCATTTAAGTATTCATATCTTCAAGTAATCTCTTTTCTTCTCAATCAATTATTATAGAAAAATACATACAAACTCAAGGTTTTTTTTTCATGATTTCCTTTTGGGTTTTTGTGTTAATTCAAATATTTTGCATCAAAATGCTTGATCACATTGAAAGAAGTATTTTCATTACCAAGGTATGATATAATTCATTTCTTAAATCTAGTATTCTTCCATATGAAATCATGCTCTCATTTACTTTATTTCATTTTAAATTTGATTTTGAATATTGACTAAGGAAAACCCCTCTTTACAACCTTCTTCCCCCATTTTTTGTGCGTAGGAACAAGTGAAAAACCTACCGAAGAAAATTTGAGCAGTACAGGATATTATAGACAATCCAAGAAATTTTTAGATAAAGTTGCAGGGTATACAACCAAAAAACCATTTTGTACCTAGGTACAGAACACCCGGGGTATTCTATATCCTCCAAAATAGCTTCAAATTTCAACCACAAGTCAAATCTAGTTTTTGGTTGTTATTTTAATTACACAGGTTACTATTTGTTTCTATCACTTTGTATCTTTATAAAATTTCTCATTTTTTCTTAATTGGCCTTCTATCTTGCATCACCCCCATCATATTACCCTAAATCAAATTATCCTAATCATTATAGAGAAGTATTATTTCACCCTCTTAGCGCTCAAATCCTACTTGGGCCTAGTGGGTCAATATCCTTTTGATTGTGCAATAGGAAATAGGATCAACTCCCTCATCTTTTTTTATATATATTGTACATTTTGGTGAACCCAACTCATAAAAATTTCACTTCTAATTTTATTTGATTCAATTATACATTACATCATTACATTTTATATAGTTAGTTTTGATTTTTAGTCTTATTTTTTCATTCATTGATAAAACAAGACATAAAAATTGCACATTTTTATCCTTTGTTTCATAGATTCAATCTCGC
This sequence comes from Thuja plicata, assembly GCA_018584345.1. Classification (NCBI taxonomy): domain Eukaryota; kingdom Viridiplantae; phylum Streptophyta; class Pinopsida; order Cupressales; family Cupressaceae; genus Thuja; species Thuja plicata. The sequence continues at coordinate 647,829 of MU228395.1, read as the reverse complement.
ATTGCATTTTCATATCTTAAAACAATAAAAATAAAAAATCTATGAATTTTTATGTGTTTTTAGATTAGTTCCTTTTATGATTTGTTTCATTACATTACCTTATTACATAACAAAATGTCAGATTTCTTTTTACAAAGTTTTACTACTTTTTATAAGCCTTTTGTAGTGATGAATTTTATATGTTGGATGAATCTCTTGATGATTTCATCTCTATCAAGTCTTTCTTTGTGCCTCCTAAACCATCCTTTTGTCAAAATTTCCTTAATATGATTTAACGATTTACAATTTATAACAATCCCCTTTATGAACCTATTAGGGATTTCTCTCCCAAATTTATTATCCCTCATGAGGACATATTGATACAAGAAGATATTTTTAATACTTCCACCAATGATCTCCCTCTTTTGGATTAACAATTGGAAAATAATTTTGATTATTCTCTTAATATACTCCTCACCCATGACATTACCTTGGTGAAAGAGGATGATTTTATGGTGGAAGAGGGTGATATGATTGAAAATTACCTTAACGACATTTCCTCTCCTATCTATTTCAATAACCTCCCCTATAGAGATGAGTCATTAATGAGTGATATTTTTTCCTCTCCTAAAGTCTCCCCTATTTATGAACATACTTGGGAACAAGAGGATAATATCATTGATCCCCTCCCTCCTAAAAACAAAATATTAGTAAATAAATAATCTAATCAAGTTAATACCATTAAAGATACCCCTCAACCTTAAAAAAAAATAGCGATTATTGTGAAAGGTGATACAAAACCTTCATATCATGCAATACCATACACATATAAAAAAAAGTCCTTAAGATGATGATTGGGGAACATTAGAATTCACACCCACTTTCCATAATAAGGAAAAAAGTCCTTGAATTTGAGAACCAAACACCTTATTCTAACACATGTATAGATATTTATTGGACCTCTTTAAATTTCAATCCAATTAAACCTAAGAGTGACTCTTCTCCTTTTGATATTTCAAACATTGATGATGGAAATGGTATAGGATGTGTGGAACCAAGCATTCAAACCCATAATAAATCTACATCACACTTTTTCAAAAAAGCTCTAGGTTCCTAGACTCCCCATTTGTCGAATCAATCTATAAATTCTTCTCCTAATTTCTCATAAAAAAATAAGAGTATTTTTTTTTAATCTTTTTAATGCCAACTTAATTACTCTAACTTAAAAACACAAATGAAAAAATAGAAAACACAAACAAGACAATTCTTCCATTTGTATATATCATCAAATTTGTGGCCATAAGACTAATGAATGTTATGATTTGAAATATTAAATTAAAGAATTCATTTATTTTGGTATGATTCAAATGACATGTAATAATTAATTTTACCCTTTTCATGATCATTCTAAATAACATCTAAGTTCCTACTATTTTTTTCCTCACTAGGTGACATTTCTAGCCTATCCTTTGAGGGATAATTGTCATTTATGGTGGAGAAATTTTAGGTGCAATCATACTTTGTGATCAACATAATAGTCTTTTTAATTCCTTGTCTCCACACATAGGGGCAAGGGTGGGTAATATTTCAATCTCCAATCTATCCCAAGGACCCATTTACAATCTTTGTTGAATTGGTTCTTTTATAACATGACATCCTTTCTTGCATGCATTTTTTTACATGAGGATTCTTTCTCTTTTTTGGGAGCTTTACATCCTTGTCTAAAATATTTTCTTTTGTTGAAGTTGCATCTCTATTATAAGTAACATTTCACTTAGGGTACATGATGTGTTGTCCTTTGCCAAGTATTCCCTTACCTAGAAATAGGGAAGGCGTGTATACTTGGTCCTCATTCCTCATTTTCTCTTATTTTCCAAAAGATCCAATATCCATTTGTTTACCTAATTATTTTATAATATGATATCTTTTCTTGCATAGATTTGTTTTTTTTTTTTTTTTTTTCTGTAAGGATCTTCTCTTTTATAGGATATTTACATTGAGTGATTTTTTTAGTGGCTAATATTTGCCAATTGGCTAATTTTTGAAATTTGAGACTTCAAAATTGGCTAATAATTCAAGATTTAAGGCAACCTAAATTTGCCACATTTAAACAAAATTTTATTTTAGAAATATTTAAATCGCCAAATAATTTATTTTATTAATTTAAACTCAAAGATTCGCCACAATATTTGATACATGATTAGATTTGACTCACCCAAATTTTATAAGTTATTGTAGGACTCTAAAGTAATTCTCCAATAATATATCATAATTATTAGTTATTGTAGGGATTTATCACCAATATTCAGTTGTCAATATTGATTTAAAACATAATATAGTGATCCTCATTATATTTCATGAGGTAAAAGTGTTAACTTTTTATTTGTAATGCTTATGGGGGCTGAAATTTCCTTTGGATTGTTGATCTTTATAGAAATCAATGGTCTTGAAGAAAATTTGGGTCCCATTAGATTTAAAATATATTAGTACATTTATCTCACACAATATAATGAGGGTTATTAGATTACATTTTAATAAATGCGAGAAACTAAATATTATAGAGTCTATCCCTTAAACCCATCAAGGATTTCCACATGTCGCCCAATAATTTATATAAGAAAAAAAATTAAATGAAATTATTTTCCATGGTGATTAATGAATTTCTTGCTACTGTTTGAGATTGGCCAATATATTCTACAAAAAATTATTTCAAAAATAATCGCCAATAAGAATAATTTTTTTTGTCAAATAATTTATAGATTCACCAAAAGAAATAATTTTTTTTCAAGAAAATGAAAGATTCACCAAGATTTTATATCTTGTTTTGGAGGGGGGTTTCTTAAAGTTATCATTGTTTACATCTCGAGTTACAACCTTATCCTTGCTTAAAAGTGCATGTCTATTATAAAACATCTATCACTTAGGGTTTATAATGTGTTATCTTTTCCTTTTCCTTCACCGTTAGGGGGAAATATTTCATTTCTCAATCTCTTGCTCCATTCTAAGGATTGCATTTGTCTTGGTTATGTGGTATCTGTTTGACACATGATATCCTTTCTTGCATGGATTTTTTATGTTTACGTAAGGATCCTCTCTTTTTCAGGAGATTTACATCTCAAGTTAAAAACTTTTCTTTCTTGGAAAGCGCATGTCTATCTTAAATGAATTCCCTTACATGGGGGTTTAAAGTGTGTCATCCTTCATCAAGAATCCATTTTTCACCTAGCAACAGGGGGGCTAAAAGGTTTCATTCTTGTTTTTCTCCCCTCTTTGTCTTGAAGATGTTATCTTTTTTCAAGAATTCCTCTTGAAGGTAGATGTCTTGTAAAAAAGATCTCTTCCTTTCAAGGGTCTATTCCCACTTGTGGATATCCTTTCATGATTATCTATTCCTTGGATAACAAGAGTATTCACTCTTTGCTGGGATTATGTTATATGTTTTTTTTTTAAGGATATCTCATTATTTTTGAAGTAGGTATCCTTGTTCTCTTTTTCTTATAATGCTTCCATGATCCTATGTTAACATCACAATGAGGGGGGCATACATGTGGTCTCCTAGTAGATTATGTAGCATTATTGGTCCCTAGACTGAATTATTTTATTGATCCTTACACTGGTCTCTTATTATTGGTTATTAGATTGACTTCTTTTACTGATCCTTAGACTGATCACTCATTAGTGGTCCTTAGAATGGCCACTTTTATTAATTATTAGACTGATTAATTTTTATTGGTCCTTAGATTGACCTCATTTATTGATCCTTAGATTGATTTCATTTATTTGTCCTTAGACTAAGCACCTTTATTGATCCTTAGACTGATCATTTTCATGGATTCACATGGAGACTATGCTTTCTATAATACAGGTCCCATAAGTTGTCCTGTGTGCGAAAGTTTTCAAGGTAGAGTTGACTAGCATAATGCAACTCTCTCTCTCTCTCTCTCTCTCTCTCTCTCTCTCTCTCTCTCTCTCTCTCTCTCTCTCTCTCTCTCTCTCTCTCTCTCCTCCCCTCTTCCTTATCACTCTCTCAATATATTCCCCCTTAATTACTCTCTTTCTCTCTCAGCCCCATTTTTCTCTCTACATAATTTACCTCCCCTCTATCCCTTTTATCTTCTCCCTTCCCTTTTTTTATTTTAGGAATTATTTTAGGGACAAATAACCTATACGGTTTTTATAACATTAAAACCCATACGAATTTCTAACAAAATAAAAAACACTTTTATATATTAAAAATGTGATCACATCTTGGTTATATTAAAAAATAAATTAGGTTATTTGAATCTAGGCTTGGTAATTACCAAACCATAACCAGATTGGTTTATTTGAATACAAAGAAACTTGAACGGGTTATTGGTGTTTTTTTAGCGGGTGGCCTTATTTTATTTTTTGTTTGTTGATCCATTTTCTCATAAATTTTCATCTATTTTGATCCTTGTTCACGTTATTTGATTTGGATGTTCCACCTTAGCAATTGGATGTGCTTAGCCTATGAATTTTACATGAGTAATGTGTTAGGATTTTTTGAAATTTGATAGTTAGATAAATAAACAAGTGTCAAAGGTTGTGATTCTTGATTTTTGATGAAGTGTGTTGAAGTCATACTTGTGCCAGTTTCTCTAATGAGGTCCTTGAATTTGAATTTTTCCCCCTAGTTGGTTTTGACAATAATAATGTACCAAGGAAACCTTCAAACCCACAATGAAAGCTTTATGTACAAATGCAGCTTTGAGAGTTTATTAAAGATTTTATGATTATTTTTTTTTAAGAATTTTTTCTTTTTCTTTTTCAATATTTCACCAGCATCTTGATTCTTTCGATAATTCCTTTTTTAAAGATATGTTATAATAACCCATGATTTTTTAAAGTATGCTAAAATATGTTGATAGGTTGATAGAAAGGAGAATGATATGGAGGATAAGGCAAATGATGGCTAAGGATTCATGTGATTGGATAAGGGGGGGTGAAAGGATAGAAAATAGGTGTTGGGTAATGGATGGGATATTGGAAGGTTTGTGTAGGGGTAGATGGAAATGGTGGCAAGATCAAATTTTTCACACCTCGAAGGGTGATGGAATGATGGAGGAACAATAGATGAAGGAGGTGAGAATGTATTTAAGGTAGTGGATTTTGGGATATAGGAACCCAATGTAGACTTGGAAAGGGAAAAATGTTTGGAAGGAGATGGAGTGAAATCCTTTGGAAGCTTAAATGTCAACTTTAATTTTTCTTTTGTATGCAAGTCTTTCAAGTGTGACTTGGGAATCCACATCACTACTGATTTTTATTTATTTTGTGATGATTTTGAATGAATTTCTTCAATGAGGGATTTTGGAACTCACATTTTCTTTTATTTTTCTTTTTTCTTGATGGACCTTTGCGGTCTCTTTGATATTTCCATTTTCTTTATGGACCTTGGTGGGCTCTTTGATATTTTATTTTTCTTGATGGAACTTTGTGTTCTCTTTGATATTTTCTTTTTCTTTATATTCACATGTTGTTCTTGTTGGGAGTGGGCCAACATCCCTCATGGGATTCGTGACATGGTTTAATAGCCTCTTATGTCTTATATAAGTCTAGTGGTTGTAGCGGGCAATAACAAGTTGATATTTTGGTGCAACAGAAATCTTAGCTTCTAACAAGTGGTATCAAAGCTTGGTTACATGTTTGAATCACATAGGCCATAGCGAGTGACGTTGGGAGGGGGATTGTTGGTTGTGGTCCATCATCCCTTGTGGGGTTTGTGACATGGTCTAATAGCCTTGTGTTTCCTCTATAAGTCTAGTACTTGTATCGGGCATTAACATGTTGATCTTTTGGTGCAACAGGAATCCTATCTTCGAACAGATTTTTATACACATGTAGATTCTTAGATTTCTGATTTCCTTGTTTGACATCCAAGTTTCTTCCAAAGGTTTTTTTAATTGTGGATTAATAGGAACTATATGGATAGTTCATGTGGATAGGTTCTTGGAAATTCCGCAAGTATGTGTGCCTTCATTGATCTTGATATGTGATAGGGTAAGTGGATGGCGGGCTAGGAATGGTAGAAGTGGTTCATGGAGGGATATATGGAACCAATATGGATGGAAGGGATGAATAATTTATCTTTTTGATATAGGGACCAAGAATATATTTGGAGGATGGTGAAGGCATGTGTTTACATTTTAATGGAGGCGGATAAGGTGTGAAAGGGATATCAACATCTTTGGAGTGAGATGCATTATTGAGGCTCTGATCTTCAAGATTTATCTTTATACCAATAGGCTCATGAGTAGATTTTGTAGGACCAACTTTTGTAGGAGAAACTTTGATAGGATAAAATGAAGCTTGAGGGGATTTATTACCATGAGATGGATGATATTTATTACCATGAGATGGATTAGGAAGAATGAGGGATTTCTTAGGTAGACATAGAGGATCATGACAAGGATTTGATGAGATACTCCAATCTTGAGAAGGATCTTTGGATGATGTAGAGAGGATAATTTTCTCTTGATTTTCAATAGGCTTATTAGAAATGGTGGAAGGGATATCCTAATTTTTATTTGGAAGTGGATAAGATACAGGGCTTGAAGAGATACTTTGTGTTTGAGGTGGAAGAGTATCATCTTATAAGAAATGAAATTTTATGAAGGGATCAACATGAAATTCTATGCATATGGTACCTTCGTCAAATATTGGATAGGAATGGATAGAATATTGATCTTGATCTTTAATGATACTCATTTATTTGCACTTTGGATTACTCTCTTTACATGGAGCCACTTCTAAGGACAAGGTAGAAGCTTTGATATTTATGGGGGGCTCTTGGAGAATTTATGGGGGATCATTTGGAATAGGAAATGATAGGCATTGAAGTACATGATAGCTTAGGATTTAGGATCTTTGAATCATGAAAAAGACTTGCAAAATGATGCAGGTTAGCTTGGATATCTTTTAGAGGTATCCCTCAAGGGTCTACATAATGAACATGAAAATTACCATCCTTAGTCTCTTTGTTTAAAGGTGGGACTTTGAAAAAATTTCTTCATTAAGAGATGGCAGAATGGTAGAGGAAGTAGAAGTGACATGTAGGTCATTACTATACATAGGTTCGTGATTTTGATCTTGCTTGGGACTAGTATCTTTTTCATCATTAGATAATCATTAGGTTTTTTCACTTCAATTATTTCATCAGTATGAGATCTTGGATTGTATGCTTAAATTCCATGCAATTTAAAGTTTCATGTTCATTATGTCTATGATATGTACAATAGTTTCTTAAAAATTCAAATCCACATGAAGTGACTTGAGGCAACGTGATGACATTGTTCTCAAGGAATTCTTATAAAGTTGATTTAGAAGATTGTCCCAAAGGAGTAAATGATCAATCTAATGTACATTTAAATTCACTTGTATTTGCCTAAGAGGTATTAGATTAAAGAGCATGATCATATCATTTTTGGTTGTCATATGATTGATAGACAAGAATCTCAATGGAATCTGATGTAACTTCCTCTTCATTATCTTGATCAAAGATAGGATGGTCATGAATTTGTTCTTGATCAAATATGGGTTTGTTGTGCTTAGATGCCTATTTATTTGAAGAAAAGGGAGATATGTTTAGATCATGATTAAAGAGAAAAGGAAACATTGATCTTAATGAGTATTATTTGAATAGTGTATCCTTTTCTTCCTTTAGGTCATGGATTTGCGATTGCAAAGATTGAATTTCCTTTGTGATGGCTGCAATAAGATTTTCATCTTCAGTGTTTTCATGATTAGGGTATCTAGACCAATTTTTTTCAGCCATGATGTGATTGATTTTAAGCTATTGTCTAGGTGGTTGAGGAAGTGTGATCTTTTGAGGATAAGGTACTTCTTCCCTATGCAAGGTTTTTTCTTCTAGTAAAGACAATTTGATATGATGGAATCTTGTCAAAATCAGAATGAAAATGAATTTTAGATATTTGTTGAAAAAGTATCCTTTTGAGAAGAATGATGATGTTTATGAAATTTGTATATTTTAATGGATGTTGTTTTATTTGAGATCATGTATCATCAAGAATAGAAATCACAAATACACATGTTTTGTAACCTTTAAAAATCCACACATAAAAGTGTATATTCTAAATTGTTTTGACAAGGTCTCCACAAGAAAAAACTTTAATCAATCTACCTATGGTAAATTTGGTTCAACATGGTGTTAGTAATAACTGAGAGGGGGGGTGAACTAGTGGCCTCAAAAATTAATCCTTAAATAAGCCCCTCAAACTTAGTACCACAAATTATACCTCTAGTTATCTTCAGTCCTACAAGATGAATGCCTTGAAATACTTATAACAAATTACTACTTGTCAGAATGCTTTGTAAAACCTTCTTTTGTATGTTTACCAAAAAACAGTCTTTCTATTTACCGAAACACAGTAAATAACTATTGTATACCAATCAATCCATATTTTAATTAAGTGAAATATAAAACAATAAAGTAATGACTCAGACACATTAAAACATGGATTTTTAACATGGAAACCATGTTAAGGGAAAAACCACTGTGACCAGTACCCCAAATTTTAACTCTTCTGAAGTGAGCTCGGTTAAGAGACAACCCTGTTAAAGGTTACAAACACATTGTTAGGTGTGACCTTTTTAGAGGATTTAAGAGATAGTTTGTCACTTAGTATCTAGCATCTAATGCTACCATCCTTGATAAAACACTCACTTGTCCTGTCAATAGGTATCGGGCATATACAATGCTACTTTCTATGATCAAACTCTTTGATACTCCTTGGGATGTATCTCAATTACAAAAGACTTTTAAGTCCTACTTAGTTAAGAGACTTGATGCTTCAATGATTAAACTGAAATAGTAAATTGATATGTTCACATATACAACTTGAATTGCAGATTTTTAGATCTATTGTAAGTACATTACCTTTCTGATCAATGTTATCAATTCAATACCTTTGCTCCACACTGTTCTACTCTGTGATGATATATCTCTGTTCATCAGTGTCTATAGAATTTTAGCTCTTTCCTCAGCTTGATTGATCAAGTCTGAATGAAGACTTTCTTCTCCTTCAGAATCTCTTCAGCATCTATTCTCTTTTCATTCCCCTTCACCACCTTCGTAATGAATTAGGTTGTCTCTATATAGACATGATATCACCGTTTCTAGGTTCTTGATTTTCTTGATCTTGGCGTGATCCATAATTCTCACCAATTAGATTTAAAGAAAAACTCCAGTTTTATCTTGTAGAGATCTTCTTGCTAAATGGAAAAAGCAGCTTTAAATCCTTTACTTATCTTTATCTTTATCTTGTTAATTAAAATAATGATAAGTATCAGGTAAGTCTATTTTTAGCTCTTAACAACTAATAATTTTTCATTTCTAAACTCTCTATTCTGTCGATCAATACTTTAGTTAGTCATCGGTGATAACTAACTGTTCTGTCAGTGTGACTTCAGTTGTCTTTGGGATCTCCATTTGTCAGGCAACACTATAATTTTGTCCTTTGGGTTACATAGTGTTTTTCTCATTGGGTAACACTTTGACTTTTCTTGTCGATAATTTTGTGCATTTGCTCGTCAGGTAACACTATGACCTTTCTCTTTTACTCTGACCATCGATGTGCACTCCATCAGTGTATACAATCACTTTGTGAATACTTGACTTATATGCATTACTGATAGCATAGCCATTGATTCATCAGTTCTTTGAAGTCTTTAGAAATATGTCCATGACCATACAGATTATATCAAGTTGACATCAATGAAAATACAATATATTAGCTGATTTAATGTCTTGCATAAACTTTCTTATGTCACTGTGATCATCAACTTAACATCTTCAAACATTCAATTAGTTATAGTTCATAAATCTATCCCTTTGGCATTGATGGTAACCCACTACATTATCACACTATATTATTACTAATACAATATGAATTATAACATTTGAAGTTCATCAAACTACTAATCTTATGTACAATAATAGATACAAATATATGGTTCTTGGTAAGCTCTTATAGCTTAGATTTGATTCTTGTAGCTTTATCTCTGTCTTCAATCCCTTTACTAGATAGATGTAAAATATTTCTTTCTCTGATGTGATGTTTTCTTCTCTTGTGTCAAACTCTCTCCCTTTCGTTTTTCTCTTTTCTTTGATGTCTCTTGTCAACAATTCTCTCCCTTTGTATGTACTCTCCCTTTCTGGTTACATCTCTCCCTTTGGATAATATGATGGATATAATCTCTCCTTAAGGGATATAATCTCTCCCTAAGTGATAATGGATATAATCTCTCCCTTTGACAACAATGCCAAACAAATATTTTGATAGTAATGCCAAACAAATCCTTTCTATCCATAATATACTCCTTTAATTTCCCAATCCATCATCAATACAATAACTCTGGTGCTCGAAGTAGATAAATACTTTGATGTGTATAGATTTATCTTTGAGGTCCATTTCTTTTCTTACATCAACATGAATGATATTCTGATAATATGTAGGTTGATGCAGCCTTCTAGTCATATTATTGACCAGTAGACAAGGGTCTGACCCCTAGTCTCTTTCTCAAGTACTCAAATGCATCCTTGGGTAGTGCCTTGGTGAAGATATCAGCTAATTGTTCCTTAGATTGCACATACTCAAGTATCACCTCTTTTTCTTGAACTTGTTCTCTCAAATAATGATACTTGATGGCAATATGCTTTGTCTTAGCATGCATGACTGGATTCTTGGAAATGTTTATTTCACTAGTATTATCACAATAGATAATTACTGCTTCAAGAATTTTCATATGCACACCTTCCAGTAACTGTTTGATCCATGCAATATTTGAGAAGTTTGCAGCAGAAGCAACATACTTTGCTTCAGCAGTAGACTGGGAGATGCATCCTTGCTTCTTGCTGATCCATTTGACAAGTCTGTCACCCAGAAAGAATGCTCCTCCAGTTGTGCTCTTTTGGTCATCAATATTTCTAGCCAAATCAGTGTCGATAAAGACCTTAAGTTCAAATTTGACTTCTCTTCTATACCATAATCCATATTCCTTGGTATTCTTTAGATATATTAGGATTCTTTTCATAGTAGACATATGTGATTCCATGGGATTAGAAGAAAATCTTGCAACTATTCCTACTACATGTGCAATATCTGGTCTAGTATGTACAACATACATGAGTTTTCCAATCATTGATCTGTACAAGTTCTGATTTACCTCTGATGACTTGTCCTCCTTTGTCAGCTTAAATCCAGTTTCCATCGGTGTTCCACCTAGTTTGGAATCTTCCATCTTGAATATTTTCAGCACTTCCTTGATGTATTTGGATTGTGTAATGAAAATACCTTCATCTTGTTACATGATTTGTAGACCAAGAAAGAACTTGATCTCTCCAAACATAGACATCTCAAACTCTTTTCTCATTTCATTTGTAAATTATTTTCATAGCATATCATTGCCTCAAAATATGATGTCATCAACAAATATCTTAGCAATCAAAATGTTAGCATCAATATCTTCCTTCAAATAAAGATTATTGTTTTCACTAATTCTTACCAATCCAATACTTATAAGATAGAGATGAAGTCTTTCATACTAGGCTCGGGGTGCTTTTTTCAATCCATACAAGGCTTTGTGTAATCTACATACCATGTTCATCTTGTCTGGATCAACAAACCCTTCTGGTTTCTCAATGTATACCTCTTCTTCAAGTATTCCATTTAGGAATGTAGACTTGACATCCATTTGGTATACCTTGAATCCTTTAATTGTAGCATAAGAAAGTAATATTCTTACTCCTAGCCTAGAAATGGGTGCAAAGGTCTCTCCATAGTCAATCCCTTCTTCTTGTGCATACCCCTTGCATACTAGTCTTGCTTTGTTTCTGGTGACTTCTCCATCCTCATTTATTTTATTCCTGAACATCCATTTTGTATCGATGACATTCTTGTCATCTAGTCTCGGTACAAGTGTCCATGTCTTGATTTTTGAAATCTTCTCAATTTCCTCATCCATAGCACTAATCCATTCATTATTATCAAGTGTAGCATTGACAGATTCTGGCTCAAAATCACAAATAAAGACATCTTGTGTTTAGATACTTACTTCTGGTTCTATGGATGGTTCCTTCTTACATATCTGGCAAGTATAGGTTCAGATCTTTGTCTATCATCTTGATCATCATTGTGTCTTTCATTCTGATCTCCATCACTTGGTACATCATCTTGAGCAATATCCCGATTGTCAGTATTTGCAGCCTGATGCTTGGGTGCAATAATCTATTGCTCAGGAGATATACATCATTTTTTGGGTAGAGTGTTAGGTTCTTCAGTGTGGAAAAACCTATTGCAGTCCTTGTAACGCCCTGCCAGGGAACCCAAGAGAGATTAACCTAGAACATGTCACTATGTGTGCTGAATAATTTTTTTTTTAAGTTAACATAAAGAAACATACAATCATGCGGAAGCAATTACCATTTATACACATGTCTTACACTCACATAGATTACATGACTCAAGGGTCCCATGACGTTGAATTACTTAAAGAAAAACACAACTAACAATATAACAACAGATTCCATCTGATTAAACATAACAATTACAACTTACATAACCATAACTACAATCCTCATAGATAACCATGAAACCACCATAACTCACATCCACTGCACATGTCGTAGGGTATGTAGTAATCACTCTAAACTACTTACTATTACAATTTCCAGATTAGGTATCACATGCGATACTCTAATACAAGATATACAATAATCAAATACATAAATAATGATAAAGGAACATAAAGAGATCATCCACAAAGAACCATCAAGCACCTGATACAAGGATGTCGAATCTCAATGGATAAAGAATCACTACCACCTGTCAGTGTGGAACCACAAAGGTCCACCCCACCGTGCTGAGGAGATAACAACAGATCCCAATCGGATATCCAAAACCAACAAGGTATAACCACTAAGCAAGGGATCCTGATAGCTCTCTAATCCGATGTACTAATCATCACAAAAGGTAAGACTCACTAATCTAGAGGCAACTGACAATGTAGGAAATCTAGCATGTGTAAAGGAAGGTGTCATCATGTAGGTCCACCCTTAAGTTTAGCCCAGATAATCACAACGGATTTTGGCACCCAAGTGACCATACACGGAGCTAATGTCCTCTCATACTGACAAGGCCCACTAACTATGTCAGATACCTCGTAGGGAAACTAACATCTTCTCCAAACCATCTTAGCCTATACTAGCACTCAAGCATGGGTGAGGACACATCTTATTAATTCATTTTAATATCCCAAATATGTCTTTAGTTATCACTTATTAAGAAACTCCACAATAAGCAACTCCAGTAGTCTCTTACGGACACAGAACTTATTGCAAGCCACCTCCTACTACACATCTAGGTAACCTACCCTAGGCTCAGAGATCCTAATAGATCTAGCATAGGTCACAACCCTAGTGTAACCCAAATCGGTATCCCATACAATAGGAACAGTCACACATAGGTACACATACAGGTACATAATCGAAAGGGTCTTCATGGTCAGTTCAGGGTAATAGCATAGAGCACACACGTCACAAAGTAACAAAAATATAAATTACACCCCCCAGCCTCTGTATACATCCTAGGCCATCTAATTCCCTCCAACAATAATGCATTCAAGCACAAGAGAACCATACAGATGCATAGAAACCAAAACGTCTTGAAGGACTGAAAAATGGACTAAATGGATAACATTTCCATCTAATTAAATCTCCCATAAGCAAACTATAACCCACTTATCCATCTACATTTATGATTTAAGCTAAGTAATTAATGTCATTAAAATTAAATTCATTCGAGATTACCCCTAGCATCCTAAATGATCTAATTAAAATAACCAATAAATTAATTAAATTAACTAAAAGAATTCATCAATTAATCATCCCCATTACATTCCTTTAATTGGTTAATACATAATAACCAAATCCAATAATAATCCTATTAATAGAAATTAATCTTAAATGTCCTAATTTAAAATTAATTATAAATCTATTAATTAAAAATTGTTCAATAATCCTACCAATAAAAAAATTATTGTACATATATCAATTAAAAAAAATAGATATACATACGTATTTAAAAATAAAATTAGCATATGTATATAAATTAAAAATTAATCCCATGTAAATTAACTAAATATTACTTACAAATTATAATTCAAATAACAAATAAATAAAAATGAATTTAAAACTTTAAATATTGATAAAAATGAAATTTTATACAATTTACGTTTTAATAAATAAAAAATTTATCTAAACATAAAAAAAACATCATAACACATTAAAGAGGGCCCACGCGGCTCCTCCCCAAGCGCCTATGGCACGGGTCATGGGAGCCCGTGCGGTCCCCTGCGCTTTAAGAGCTGACCCCACATAGCGACAATGACAGCCCGCCCCACTTTACTAGGGGGTGGCGCTAGTCACGGGGATAGGTGGGGATGGGGTCCCACCTCCCCATTATCCCTTTATTATTATTTTTTATTTTTATTTTTTTTTAAAACAATTTCTTTTTCAACTATGCTCAATATATTTTTTTAAAACCAAAGAAGGTATGTATATTCTTTTTAATTTAAAAATCCGAAATACGGAAATTTATAAAGAGGAATTTTATTTTTTTTTTATTTTTTTTACTCTTTTACTTCCTGGGCAAATCATTTTTACACCAATCTGTATTTTTACAGAGGGTGGGTATTTTTATTTATTTAATTTTTAGCAAGCAAATACAAAAGGCTAAATATTTATTTTCTTCTCTATAGTCAGAACTATAGGCAGAATGATTTTTCAATTTATAGGAGATTTATGAGGGATATGAATACAAAATTTTTGCAGCATAACTGTAATATACCAAAGAATACATAATCATGAAAATAATGAATCCAAGCTTCTCACAAACCCCAAAAAATAATGAAACATCGTCTAATCATAAATTTAATTTTCTTCTATAGTATAACTATATAGAGAGTTTAATTTTTTCATTTTCTAAGAGATCTAGAGGGAATTTCTTCCTGAAATTTTGACAGCATAACCCTACGATGCTAAGATTATAGAAAATGACAGAAATATAGATCTAGGGTTTCTAGAAACACCCGAAAACATAAATACAACCCTAAGCCATCTAAAGACCAAATTTAAGAACAAGCATTAAAAACATCACAGAAAACCTCTGATCTACAAAATTCAATCCATGCAAGGCAAATGAAACCTACCTTTAATCCAATGCAAGAAATGAAAGAATGTAGCTTGGAGGATGTAAGTAGATCCGAAACCCTCAAGCCCAATTCAACCACAGATCTGGCACAACGTAGATCCAAACACACACACACACACAAGCAATAGAAAACCTGAAACCTTGAAGCAACCAAGATCCACAACAATCCACAATTCCTCAAAAACCCCAAAATCACCAAGAGCTCTCCAATTCTCAAAAACCTGTTATGAGA
>MU228395.1:600198-621482 GCA_018584345.1 Thuja plicata | reverse complement strand
ACACTACTCCCCATATATACACATATTCCTTATATACATTACTCCCCCTTTGACATTAATGACAAAGGTGTCCAAATTTGTAAGTCCTTGAGTACTTACTTTGAGTATACATCTGGATAAGCTATCTATAGATTCTTGATCTCTTGTTGCCAGAATGCCTTTAGTGCACCAACTGTTTGTAGATGAGCACATAAAGCATATATAAGCTTTTCCATTTTGGTCAAATCCATGGAGGGACCCTGATCATATGTAGAAATTATTGTCTCTATCTATTTTATGTTCTCATTCAAGACTTCTAGAGAGGGCGCCAGTGCATTTCTCAGTTGAGTCTGCCTGATTCTTATCTTGTTGATCTCAAACTTTGCCTTTTCAATCATGTCCAACTGACCTTGATAAATATTTTTGCATACATTAATATCTTGCGAGGATGTTTCAATTTATTTTCTAACACTGTCAACCAAGATGTCAACTTCTTGAATCTTTTTGATGTGCTCTAAGGTGAATTTCACTCTGTCCATGCAGTTTGCTATTACATTTCTGCCTTTAGCTGCTAGTTCTTTCAAGATTGCTTGACCAATCTTTAGCGAGTTCGGATCTAGGGAGAAATTCTTTTTCAATTCATCTAATATTCCCTTCTTGTACTCATCTTCTACAATTTTAGTAGTAGAGTCCACTAAACTTGTGAAATATGATTTGAAACTTGTCAAGATGTTGTCAACATCATCAATGGACTAAATCTTTGTCATTTTCTTGTCTGTTGGCACTAGGTCATTCAGAATGTTCACTATTTCTAGAAAGAGATGGTTTCTCATGACTTATTTCCCTTTTTCTTTCTCCATGGCCAACACACTGATTTTAGTCAAATCTTCTTCTTCCCAAGCACCTAACATTGTTGCTTCAGGGGTCAAGCTTTACAACAATGATGGTTTGAAGGGTGGAGTCAATATGAAATTTTGACTAGCATCCATATTTTCACTTTTTTATAGGAATCTCCATAACTGGTGGCTCATTAGATTGATTGTCTTCCTCTTTATTTGAATCTCTAGAGGGAACTTCATCTAGCTGTAAAGATGTGTCATCAGTGCATACCTCCTTTGTCTCTTCATTGCTTACATATGCTTTTTCAACTTTGTCCATATGATTGTCAGAAGCGGTCATGGATATCTTGATATAATCAATCACAATAGTTTCTCCTGAATCTTTGACTATATCAAAAGCTATTGAAACTGAGGCCGTTGAAACCTATGGACCTGTCTTAGGTGCATTTTGAATCACTAGTTCTGTAACCTGTTTGGGAGGAACTGGAGTTACCTTTTCTCTAGGCGCCATTGATGGATAGATATGTCTATCTAGAAATACTTGCTCAAATTATTTCTGAGTCTCTTCACCAACCATATCATACTCTTTATTCATGATATGAAGTGTTCTAGTTTTGGTTCTGAGATGAGGTTTTACCAGATCCAATAGTATGACTTTCCCATCATGCGAGCATATAGGGAGAAGACTATCTAATGTTTCTTCTCTTATCCTCATATCCTCTTCAATTTCTTTCATCTTTAATACATCAAGTATGTTCCATACCTTGTCTGGTATGACTATTTTAAGTTCCAATACTGTCTTTTTGAACTTAATCATGTGAGAGATGATCATAGAATGAATTTCTGATTTGTCTATCTCTTGGTATTTGTCATAGACATTCTTGATAGATTCTAGTCTTCCTTCATTTAAAATTCTTTTCTTTAGGACTATTAGACTAGGTATAAATCCTACCTCAGGAGGGGCTTGAGTTTTCTTTACCTTTCTTCTTGTGGTCCTTGAGGATGGATGACTTGTAGGAACTTGCATCTTCCTTCTGGTTAACTTACTGGGTATAGAAGGTGGCGAGGTTTCTTGATCAATGGTGGTTGATGGTGCATATGTACCTTCATCAGATTTCTTCTTCTTCTTAGGCATATCATTATAATTTTCCATTTTCACTTCTGTGGGAGTTTTCTCAAGTTCTTTAGCTATCTTAGCTTCCCTAGCTCTGTCTAGGTCTTCTGTGTAACACCATGAACTTTTAGGATATTTGAAGTAATCCTTGATTCCTTCCTCTTGTTGTCTGCACTCTACAAGAAAGAATGAACTTGATTTTTCTTTTCTCTATAAGTACCCCATCTAGGTTCATTGGGATCCTTGGGCGCAGATAGGGGAACTTGTGCCTAA
Organism: Thuja plicata; assembly: GCA_018584345.1. Classification (NCBI taxonomy): domain Eukaryota; kingdom Viridiplantae; phylum Streptophyta; class Pinopsida; order Cupressales; family Cupressaceae; genus Thuja; species Thuja plicata. The sequence continues at coordinate 619,277 of MU228395.1, read as the reverse complement.
CCTTCCAAAACATGTTCTTCAACTTCGTATCTGAGAGGGTGAATCCATTTTGTTCTAGGCTTAACTACCTCCATGCAAGTACAGTCAATTTCCACCATGAAGCATATGGTGTCTTTGTATTTGTCAACTATCTTCTTAGGTATCCTGAACCATTTCTACATTTTAATCTTGAAAGTTTTGATATCTATGTCCATAGAATCCTTCACGCTACTCTCTGATGTAGCCTTGAGTGATATCTGAGACATAGTAGGTTTACTCTTGTCTAGGTAAAGATTGGTAGCTTTACCTACTATGTGGGAGTAGAGATAGATGATCAGTGAGCCAAACCTAAATATATTACTCTTATCATGCTTAATAGCTCGAATTTTGTCGATCAATTAAGCACGCAATATCTCACAGATTATATTGAGTATTATCTTTCACCATCTTTACTGTTGCTAGGATAGTAGCTGCAGATACACTATTCAGTCTGATTGTGTGCTAAAATTTGTAACCTAGTATCATGGTGACCAATTTTATGTCATCTTCCTTAAATGGATCAATTGTCATACCGCGCCTATCACTTCTGGATAAACATGCTTGTTCAACCTTCTTTTTCACATCTTTACTAGTTGGAAGAACTGGTCCTGTCTTAGGAAGTCCAGTCATGTCATGAATTAGGTCTGCAGTAATACAGATGGGAATTTCACCAATCCAATAGAGATCATCATGAATTTTTCTCAACATGATTTTTACCCATTCTGGCTCATAAAATTTGTGCGCATTGGAATACTCAAAAATATGGTTATCAATGAGATGTGCGTATTCATCCTTGAATGAATAGTCTAGTTTCATCATTGAATCAATAAGATTTTCTATGTTTTTGTCCCCAACGGTTTCCTTCTTATAGTATATGTAAGTGTGAATGTCTTCCATGTGTACGAATCCTAGCGGAGTCTTAGAAAACACCCCTTCTACATCATCTAGAATAGACTTGAACGGATGCTTTTTAAAGAAAAATCTCTTCCTTTCAGTAATGTCAAAGACTAAAGGGGTTGGCATACTCACTTGTTGATCGACTAAATAGGGTTCCACCATAATTCAAAACGACGTGACTGCTAGGGTTTTGTTTCAACTTGCAATCTATTCACAAACTGATCAAATCGATACCTTTGAATGCTTTGATGCTTAGTGCTCCTGTGCTGTGCAAATTTTATGATCTCAAATGTAAACAATCAATCCACCAATTTATATAAAGTTTTTCTGCATTTAATGATAGATGTCATACATGCTTTCATTGAGACTTTCAAACTTTATTCATAATGCAGTATAGACAATGCATGAATGCACACTGCTTTATCTTGTTATTACTAACATGAATTCAAAGGCGCATACTCGAAGGTGAGTATACCATCCACACAGGGGTTTAGAGATAGAATAGCTCCCCCTAAGACCAAGAAGGTCAATTAAATAGAAGTAGAAGGTGTGTCCACTGTGGATGCATCTACTACCTTGTTCTCTTCATTACCCTTCTTTACTTCAACCCAAATTTTATCTGAATCAGTTTTGGCTTGTACAAACTTGACTTCTCCTGATTCTTCAAATAGTGATTTTTTAGGATTCTCTTGTCTTTGTGCTCTTAACCTGCAAAACCTTGATATGTGTCTAGCTTTTCCACATGAATGAAAAATGATAGGAGGTCTAATGTTTTTATTCATCATTTTGTACTGCTTGGCTACGTGTCCATTGTAATTACATATTTTACATGTAATGTTCTACAATTTTCTTTGAGATTGATTTCTCTGATTATATTGAGTCACATTTCTTTGGTTCTGTTGTGACTGATTTCTTTGATTTGTTCTGCAATGTATATCCCTATGACCAAACTTATTACAGGAGTAACAATAGCCATTGAAAGGTATTACCTCTTTACAGTCTCTTTCCAAGTGTCCATGCTTGTTACAAGGATCCCAGGTTCTATTTACTTGCTTGGGTTCATCTTTAGGTGGTTCGATTTTAGCCTCTGCAATATTCTCAATTTTCTTTGCTTCAGTGGATGGTCTTGTGATTTCTTTCTTTCTTGTATTTAATAGATTTCAATTTTAGCTATACTGTATCCCATACCAATGGTATCACCTTTTAGTTTCTGTGCATAAAAATATGATTGAATTAGATTAGAACTTGTGTGTAGTTTATCAATCTTTTCTTTTGCTCCTAATAATTCAGATTCAATCTTATTCTTGATGTTTTCCAACTCCAAGATTTTCATATTATCTTGCATAAGTTCTTCATCTAACTATATGCTTTCTTTGATCTTCTCTTCAATGGATGTTAAGCTATCTGTAATTTGTTCATTCAGATCTTCAATTTTGTCTTTTAAGGACATGCTCTCTTGATTCAATTTCTTGACCATTTTTCCCAAATCATTGGTAGAGAAATCTTTCAGATCTTTCCTTAATTTCTTGATAAGAATTTGAGAGCCATCAACCTTTAGGTTTAGTTCTTCATTTTCTTTTTCAGATCTATCTAGATCTTCAAGGGCAGCTTCAAGATTCTTTTTCAGATGTTTTTCTTCTATTGAATCCATGATCTCCTAAAGTGGTTAAACTTTCTTTCAAAGGACCAGAGCTCTGATACCAATTGTTAGAAACACTAAGAGGGGGGGTGAATCATTGTTTGTCTATTTATTCTATTTTAGAAAATTTAAACATTAATCAAATACATATCAATTGAATTTTAACATAAGAACACATAACACATGATATGATTATGGGGAAACCTCGATCAGAGGAAAACCCCGGTGGGAATTAGTACCCACAAATATTGCACTAGTATAATGAACTTGTTAAAGTTCCTTTGCTCTGTTAGGAGCAGTCTTTACAATGCAAGTACGATGACCTAGTTAAGGGTTTGACCCTATTAGGAGTCTTTTACAAATAACCCTATTAGGGGTGAGGACTCGCTGTCCAAGAAGCTCACTTCTCAGTAGGATGATGGCTACAACCTCCTTGATAATAGATATACATTATATCCAAAAGTGAACTGTTGTATGGGACACAATTGTTTGATCAGTTCCAGTTATGTGCTGATTCTCTTATATTGTTAAAGAGATTTATCTCATTCTGACATCTTATACTTTTCTTTTATATCTCTACTTTGCACATTTTACAACATTGCTAATATACCTTTTCATTACATATATATATGTTCATGCCTGAATAGACGCGACCCAGAACAAGATTATAGTTGGCCCAAAAAAAAAATACACAATGCTTCCAAACACATTGGCTTAAGAATGTTTACAATAGTAATTAATACATGATTAAAAACATACTATAATAGGCGCTTGACCTTTACACAATAAAATATTATACGCTGATCCAAAAAATGAAGTCGGCTTCATACTCTATTTTATGAACTGCTAGTATCACTGTTCTTGCTATAACTTATCTGTACTGACATATCTGACCATGCGTGTCTAGGGAATGCACACAAACATATCATAGAACTTAAGTCTAAAAGTGCTTAGTCTGAATTAGTCGTATGCACGTGCATTGGTGCTCTGATCGACTGTATATCTCTATTTTTCTCTGTCTTCTATACTTAGCCATTTTGTCTTACAAGTTTTCTTGACAAAACTTCATATGACTATTTTGCCATAATGAAAACACAAAATAAGTCATATTATCCCTGAGAGTCAACTTTCCAACACCTTCTTATGTATGTTTATAGATAAGCAGTCTTTTCATTTACCGAAACATAGTAAATAACTAGTGTATACCGATCAATCCATATTTACTTAAGTGAAATGCAAAACAATAAAGTAATTACTCATAGACACATTAACACGTGGATTTTTAACATAGAAACCATGTTAAGGGAAAAACCACTGGGATCGGTACCCAAAATTTCCACTTTTTGAAGTGAGCTCGATTAAGAGCCAACCCTGCTAAAGGTTACAAACACACTGTTAGGTGTGATCTTGTTAGAGAATTTAAAATATAGTTTATCACTTAGTATCTGGCATCTAATGCTACCATCCTTGATCAAAAACATACTTGGCCTATCAATAGGTATCAGGCATATCTAATGCTACTTTCTATGATCAACCTTTTTGATACTCCTTGGGATGTATCTCAGTTACAAAATAATTTTAAGTCCTTCTCGGTTAAGAGACTTGATGCTTCAATGGTTAAACTGAAATAATAAATTGATATGTTCACATATACAACTTGAATTGCAGATTTTTAGAACTATTGTAAGTACATTACGTTTATGATCAATGTTATCAATTCAATACCTTTGCTCCACATTGTTCTACTTTGTGATGTTGTATCTCTATTCGTCGGTGTCAGTAGAATTTTAGCTCTTTCCTCAACTTGATTGAACAGGTCTGAATGAAGACTTTCTTCTCCTTCAGAATCTCTTCAACATCTATTCTCTTGTCACTCCCCTTCACCACCTTCATAATGAATAAGGTTGTCTCTTTATAGACATGATATCACCATTTCTAGGTTCTTGATTTTCTTGATCTTGGCGTGATCTACAATTCTCGCCAATTAGATTTAAAGAAAAACTCTAGTTTTATCTCGTAGAGATATTCTTGCCAACTAGACAAAGCAGCTTTGAATCCTTTACTTATCTCCAGCTTTATCTTGTCGATCAAAACAATGATAAGTATCAGTTGAGTCTATTTTTAGCTCTTGACAGCTAAGCATTTTGTCATTTTTGAACTCTTTGTTATGTCGGTCAATACTTCAGTTAGTCATCAATGATAACTGACTATTCTGTTGGTGTGACTTAAGTTGTCTTTGGGATCTCCATCCGTCAGGAAACACTGTAATTTTGTCCATCGGGTTACACTGTGCTTTGCTCTTCGGGTAACATTGTGACTTTTATCGTTGGTAATGCTGTGACTTTGCTCGTCGGGTAACACTGTGACTTTGCTCTTTTACTCTGACCATCGGTGTACACTCCATCGGTGTATACAGTCACTTTGTGAATACTTGACTTATATGCATTACTGATAGCCATGCCTTTAATTCATTGGTTCTTTGAAGTCTCTAGCAATATGTCCATGACCATACAGATTATATCAAGTTGACATCAATGACAATACAATACATTAACTAATTTAATGTCTTGCATAAACTTTGTTATGTCACTGTGATCATCAACTTAACATCTTCAAACAGTTAATAAATTATAGTTCATCACATGGCTTGAAAAGGTAGGCTTTCTAGTTTAAATGGGTTTTAATCCAGGATTTTTTTTGGAATGCATTTTATGAATGCATTACAAGGCCTCATGGTAGCATAAACTCTATTTAGGACCTATAGACCATCAGAGAAGACCAGTCATAAGATAAATTTTCCCTTCAAATAATTAACTTCAAGAAGGTATTTATTTATAGTGGATCAGATAAAGCTAACTTTAGCTCTATTTTCACTTTAGGTTGTCCCTCTCACCAAATTTATTAAATAAAATATCAGGAGGCGAGCCTTCTAAGTTTCAAATCAAAACTAGCATGTTTATGAAAGAAATGGAATTCAATGACAAGTACTTCTAGGAGTTTGATCACACTAAGAAGGATTAGAGCATATCCCTATTACTTTCCACTTCCAAACACAATTGACAATTTTGTTCTTTCCAACCCTTTTGATCTATGGAATTAGAGCATGTTTGGCATTTTGATCAACTTGAAAGCATAGGTCTAATTCTTTTCATTCACAAACATAGAGGATTTATTTTAGTGTTTGTTCATTTCTTAACCTTTCTTTCTATTGTCAAATTTGGCATGTTTGGAATTTTGATCAACTTGAAAATTTGAGAGCATAGGCCTAATGCTTCATTAGGAAAACAATAATAGGATTCTAATTAGCTAGATTTCAAATTTAGAAAAGTCACAAGTTTAAGAAAATGACTTGAATTGAAAAGGATTTAGAACTCACTTTATTTTAAGCTTATGTGCATGTTTTATAATGTTTTATGCTTTTTAATACATATCTTGCCGAGATTTATTGCTCCAAAGCATCCCCTTCACAAACATTAATTCAACACAAGCCAATCCAAAGTGAAGAAATAATAATTATTTGCATTAAATTAAAGGAATTTCAAAATTGATTTGATCAAAAGATCTAAAAAGGAGAAGCATTATAGGTTATCATAGGGATATTGTTTAAAGCTTAATATAAATTTAGCATTTTAATGTAATGATCATATTCTTTAATATCCTTATCACCTAAGTCATCAATAATGCTTGCATTATGAATTTCCTTTGCATATTTGTCAAGCCTCTTTGCCTCTTTTTCCTTGTAATAACCAGGATTTAAAACTACATGATTCTTCACTTTACTGTGTTTTTCTATCTGCAAGTCATTTTTAACCAATTTATATCAAAGATTTGTCAATTAAAGCTCAAAATATTTAAGAACTACAAAACTGTGAATAGGAGCTACAGAAACTTGAAAAAGCACTACAAAAACCTGCAAAAGCACTACAATAATTTTCCAAACTGCTAAAAGACAGTTAATAGGAGCTGAAAGATTAAGTAGAAGTGCAGAAACAAAATGCAAATGTCAAATCCTAATGTAGAAGTGATAAAAGAAGTTGCGAAAGCACTAAAAAGTTATGAAGAAGTGCTACAAATAGTTGTGTAAGTGCTGAAAGAAGTTGCAAAAGCACCATAATTAAGTGCAGAAGCACTGAAACTCAACAATATGCAATTTCCAACTTTCTGGCGTATAGGCGGTGCAGAATCTTGCATAGGAGCTACGAAGAAGTCAATAGGCATTGCAAGACAATGCAAAAGAATTGTAAGACAATGTAGAGGCATTTCAAGATAGTGTAGAGGCCTTGTACAATAGTGCAAAGGTGTTATTCTAATGAATTTGGACTTGAAAATTCTTGGAAATAATGGGAAGTGTGAATCAGTACCTCTAAAATTTTTATCTCTTTTAACCTTTATCCATTGTGTAATCAATTACATAACCAATGATATACTATCTTTGTGTAAGATATATCAATTCTTAAACTTTAACAAACATGTAAACATTCATAGAAACATTCATGAAAGGAATTGACTCATAAGATATGGTAACGCGGAAAACTTCTCTTAGAAGGTAAAAACTGCAGTGAGGATGGAACCCACAAAAACATCACTATCTGTAGATTGGAAGGGGCCGGTTAAGGCTTACAATTTGATCACTTCTGATGATCTACCCTGTTAGGAGGATTATGTGGAGATTTTTTAAGGTCTACTTTGTTAAGATCTTTAGCAACACTGCTTAGTGTGCACTTGGTTAAGAGATTTACAATAGGATTGTTAAATTTACCTTTCTTGAAAGGATTTCTTGTATTTTCTACACTTGTTAGAATGTAGAAAAAATACTCATTGACCTGAGTGTATGCAATATAACAATTTTTTGTTAAAAATCCATTACAAATCACATGTATAAATATATCACCTAATGTGATTGATTAATACCTTTATTGCTCGGTAGCCTCTATTCTTGGTTCTTGATAACCAATTTCATCTTTTGTTGTTCTACTTCTTGAAACTCTCAGTCTAATCCATAGATGTGCTCCTTGGCTACATTCATCCTCTCATCCTTAATAATGAATTATTACATCTATTTATAAGATAGATTAACCTAATTTAGTTTCACATATTACAAAACTAGCTCTATGATCAAAGGTTTACAACTTGACCTTGATCTCATAGTCTGCATATTTTTAATCAATTAGATTGATTAAAACAATTACATTAATGTTTATTGTCCCTTAAGTGATGGTTTTAAAACAAATCAAGACTATATAAATATAATATAGTTGTTTAATCTAACATGGAAGTTAGATCCACTTTTCTCAGGATATAACTGACTTTCGGTGTCCGATGCTCGGTTTGCTCTGAAATCACTTTGACTGTCTTTCGGTGTTCCTTGGTTGAAATATATGTCAGGTTCCTCTATTTTTGTTCTCTCAATTTCACTGTATTCTTCTTGTCGGTTTCCTCTGTCGGTTTACTCCTATCGGGTTCCACTTTATCATCTTCGGGTTGCACTGTCATTTTACACTGCAAAACTGTGTCGTCGGTTTTCACCTTGCTTAGCAATTTAGGTTTGATCTAAAAACCTGAATTTTGGTGTACTATAACCGATGGTTTAAACAACTTGTTTTCTCTTTTCATACTAATGGAAAAACTTTTTCATTAGAAAATGTCAAATCTGCAACAAAAACTCACTCAAAATCAATCAAACATGTTAGTGTGTGGCTCTAACCCCACATTGGGTGCCATTTTTAGTATGTAAAATACCATCATGAGACGTTAATTAAAATATTTTAACTCAAATTGACTGATTAATCTATTTGAAACCAAAATACTCAAGAACATCTCATGTTTCTCTAATTAGAAGGACAATTTGAATGCTCTCAGTTGCAAATGTGCAATCCTAAAGTGACAACCTATAAAATGAGAGTGAAAATTATGTGCAATTATGATAAAATGATGAATTGAATCCTAATTATGATATTAAATTGTTATATTAAATGTAAATTACTCTAAACATGGATGTAAATTGGCTATAATGATGATGAAAATGGAAGTGGATGTGAATCGGTGGTTTGCATTGAGAAATGCATTCTATTTATAGGATTCTCCCAAGGGTGGGGGTAGAGTGATTTAATCATGATTAGATGAGAGAGGTTGAGTTGTGTTTCAAAGAGAGGGAAAAGATTTTAAAAAATGAGTGGTGAGGATAGAAAATGCTAAATGAGTGGCTAAGATAGAAAAGATTTGGAGTGATCCAGGCGCTTTCAATTATCAATCCTCATTGGTTAATTAATTTTTGTCCCTTAGTGGTTGCTGAAAGTCTTTAGGAATCAAATAATTGAAAAAATTAATTAAATTAGCCATATATGGGTTGGATTTGATTTAATTGAATTAAACTATATAACTAATTTAATAAATCAATTACATAGTTTATTTTATTTGTCAACTTTAATTAATCCCTCTTGGATTGAAAATAATTAATTAATTACTTATTTACTTATTCCATGTTTTTTACTTTATTTGACCACTTTAGGGTGTATACAAATGCCTCTCTTTGCAGAAATGTGTGAAGCATGTTGTTTCAAAGAACATTCGATGCTTGATGTTCTAATGTTCGATCTGATGTCCAATTTTATGTTAGTTTTGATTAATGTAGATTTGATGATTTGAGGTCTGATATATATTTGATTGATTTGATGTTATGATGATTTGACAATGATACAAACTCAATATGAATCCCTGATTGATGATTTTTGATATATTTTGTTGCCCCAATGATGATTTGATCAATTTGATTGAATGATGATTTGATCAATTTGATTGAATCAATTTTGAAATTGTTAAAGATTTTGAAAATTGATAACTAATTCTCAAGGAAGACCACATTTATTTTCCCCCAATTTCTATCAAGGTGTTAGAGAACTTCCATGATTATTTATAATGCTTGGATTGGGGCTTATGGAATTTTTTGAGTGGTTATACCCTTTTTGTGGTACTTGCAATGTTTTATAGTGCTTCCATAAGGAGTTGTGGCACCTATGCATGCTTAGAGGCATTTTCTATGAGTTTAGGTGCTTCCACAAGGATTTGTGGCTCCTATGAACCCTTTAGAGGTATTTTCCATGAGTTTGGGTGCTTCCACAAGGAGGTGTGGCTCCTATCAATTCTTAGAGGCATTTTCCATGTATTTTGGTGCATCCACAAGGTTTTGTGGCTCCTATACATGCTTAGAAGCATTTTTCATGAGTTTTGACACTTCACAAGGTTGTGTGGCTCATGTGAATGCTTAGAGGCATTTTCCATGAGTTTTAGCACGTCCACAAGGTTTTGTGGCTCCTATGCATCCTTTAGAGGCATTTTCCATTAGTTTAGGCACTTTCAAAATGAGATGTGGCTCCTATGCATGTTTAGAGGCATTTTCCATGAGTTTTGGTGCTTACATAAGGTTTTGTGGATCCTATGCATGCTTAGAGGCATTTTCCATGAGTTTTGGCACTTCCACAAAGTTTTGTGGTGCCTATGCATTTTTAGGAGCATCTTTTATGAGTTTGGGTGCTTCCACAACTAGTTTTGGTGCCTATGCACTTTGATGTGCAAATGAAAGTTGTTTAGGTGTGTATGCATACCAAAATAGCTCTAATTAATGATAGGTGTTTGATTTTTCACTTTTTATCAAAGAACCATGATGATGGATGAAGAATTCATAGTGGGACCCTCAAGGATGACCTCATTTAAGATTACCCAAGCTAAGGAAAAATGGATATAGCAATGTACGAAAATAAGATGGTTTCAGATAGCATAAGGTGGATAATGAAATGATGCATTAAAAGGCATGTGTGGTCCAAAAGAGTGGAAATGTCAACAGGATTTTGAGAACATTTTTTTGCATTTTACATCCTTCATTTTCAATCAATACCTAAGGGTCATTTTGGATAGGAGATGCAAAGGGGTTAAGTTGTTAGAGGTTAACAGGGTCACTTTAGAAGAGTGAAAAACAGTAACTAGTTACATTGGTGGTTTTTCCCATATTGGGTTTCCATGTTAAATCTTGGTGTCACATGTGTATATGTTATTTGTTTCATGCTTTATGTTTCTGCACTTAATCACTAAACTATAATTGTATTGGATATTATAAAGATTTCTTTGACACCCAATTTACAGAAGAAAATCTTAATTAATCGAGTAACAGTGTTAAAGTATTTAAGACATCTAAGGGACAAATGATTTGTTTTGGAGTAACTAATTCAGTCCTCCCCTCTCAGTTAATTATATCATTTCCAATAATTGGTATCAGATCTTCAAGTGATTTCAGAGAAGGTTTCAAGACCTAAGCTAAAGATTAGAGATGTCTTATAGAAGGAGATCCCAAAGCTAAACAAAGACAACTTCATAGCATGGAAAGAGCTAATGAAGCTACATTTATCTACTATCAGGGATGCTGGTTTGCAATTTTTGGAAAGAAAATATGTGGAACCAATAGGGACAATGACTGTGGAACAGATGGTTGAACAGAAGCTTCATAGTATAATGATGATTGATATAGCTTCTTCACTCAGCTACTCAAAATTTGATGAATTCAAGGACTTCCCTACAGCCTATGATATGTGGAAGAAATTACAGGACATTCATGGAGGATACACAAATGTAAAGAGAGCCAAAGAAGAAAGTCTAAAGGGCAATTTTACCAGATGAAAATGAAAGAAGGAGAAGACATTACAAGATACATTGAAAGAATCAAGAATATTGTGAGTGCAATCAAAGTTGCAGGTGGAATAATTGAAGATACAACAATGGTCAGCAAGGTACTAAGAAATTTAATTCCTATCTATTCTATTAGAGTTTCAGCTATTCAAGAGATGAGGTGCAATAAGGATATAACTTTGGATACAATAGTGGGAAGGCTTACAACTTTTGAGCTGGACAACTTTGACAATTACTCTCCTAGCTCTAGAAATCTTGAGTCTGCATTCAAAGCTAAGTTAAACCTAGGTAAGAAGGATAGATACTCAAAATGGAAGCAGACTGAAAGTGACAGTGATGATTAATCTGATGATGAAGATCTTGACATCATTAAATAATTACTTTCAAGAAGAGCCGAAAAAGGAAAATACAAAGGAAAAATACCATTGATTTGTTTTTCATGCAATGGGGTTGGTCACATTGCTACAAAGTGTCTGAACAAAGAAGATAAAGATGAGAAAAAGTTCAACAAATTCAAGAAAAAGAAAGATTTTAAGAACTAAAAAAGCTAAAAGGATAAATGTAAGAAGTCTTGTTATATAGCTAAAGATTATGACAGTGATGAAGAAGAAGATGAAATGGTTTATATTTCTATTAAGGATGAGTCAGATGAAGAAGATGAAAAGATAGCACTTTTCTCACACATCAATAAAAATGACACATGGATAATTTATAGTGGTTGTTCTCATCACATGACTGATGATAAGATAAAATTTTAACATGTTGAAAACTATGATGGTAGGAGTGTCAGTTTTGGGAATGATGAACCTTACCCTATGAAAGGAAAAGGTTGCATTACTCTGACAGAAGGAATCAAATGTGATAATGCTTATTGGGTTGAAGGATTGAGAAGAAATCTAATCAATGTAGCATATCTGAAAAACATTGGCTTCAAGGTAGAATTCATGAATGGTTAGGCCAAGCTCCTGGATGGTAAAGGGAACCTAGTCAGAACTGGTAGGAAAACAAAAGGTAATCTATTCTTTCTTGATCTCACTGAAGGTTCATTCTTTATTGCACAAGTATCAGAAAGCTAGTTATGGCATAAAAGGTTGTGTCATGTAATTTTTGATAATCTAGTAAACATAAGAAAGAACAAGAGAGTCAGAGGTATTCCTATTTTTAAGAAACCCGAGTTAGCAATATGCAAACAATGTCAAATTGGAAAGATGAGCAAGACAAGTTTCAAAAGCAAGAATTAAAATACCGATGAAGTCTTGGAATTGGTACATACTGACCTTTGTGGACCAATTGGAACAACAAGATATACTAGAGAGAAGTATTTTATTCTATTTGTTGACGATCATACCAGAATGATGAGTGTCATGTTTCTTAGAGAGAAATCAGAAGCTTTTCAGAAATTCAAATGGTATCTGCAAGAGTTGAAAAGGAAATAGGAAAGAAACTAAAATGCCTAAGATCTGACATAGGAGGAGAATTCATTTCTAATGAGTTCAATGAGTTCTGTAATGAGAGAGAAATCAAAAGATAGGTATCTACCCCTGGTACACCGTAGAAAAATGGAATAGCAGAAATAAGAAATAGATCCATTATGGATTGTGCTAGAACCCTAATGATTGAAAAGAATGCTTCTGCCAAATATTGGAAGGAGGCCATCAGTACTACAGTGTTCACCTTGAATCGAGTTCAACTGAAGAAAGGTAGTACCTAGACACCTTTTGAATTATGGTATGGATATAAACCTAATGTTCAATATTTCAAAGTATTTGGAAGTAGATGCTACATCGATGCAAAATGTGATGAAGGAATGTTCCTAGGTTACTCATGTAAAAGAAAAGCATACAAATATCTGAATCTTACTACTCATAAATTCATAGAAAGTGTACATGTCAAGATTTATGAGTTTGGAGAAAAATGTGAAGAGAAGAGTAGTAAAGAGCCTAAAGACTACAAGATCCTTTTGTATCATGAACCTGATACTATACCTGTGACTCAAGCAATGGTGATTGGACAACAGAACTATCTACCACTAAATATACTAGCACAAATTGTGCAACCCGAGTTGCAAAATGTGCAACCTGAGCTGCTGGTAGAAGGGACTGAGTCACAGATAGTGGAACCTAAGCATCAGATAGAAGAATAGGAAAGAATGTTTGAGAATGACAAACCTAGTGGATCAATTCTAGAATCTAGACTAAAGCATCCACTACTTTAAAAGTATGTTAGAAGGCATCATGCACCTGAGAAAATAATTGGAGATCAGACAAAAGGTGTAATGACAAGGAACAAAATCAAAGGTACATGTTTACTAAGTGAATTTGAACCTAGAATAGTTAAAGATGAATTGAATGATGAAAGTTGGATAGAGGCAATGAATGAAGAAATTGAGTAGATTGAGAAGACCAAAACTTAGAATCTTGTGCCTAGGCCAAAGAAAAAGAATGTGATTGGAACCAAGTGGGTTTTTAGAAATAAGATGAATGAAAATGGTGAAGTTTCTAGAAACAAGGCCAGACTTGTTTGTGAAGGATATGCTCAAGAAGAGGGTATTTATTATGGAGAAAATTTTGCTCCTGTTGCAAGACTTGAAGGAGTCATAACTCTTCCGGCATATGTTGCACATAAAGGATACCAAATATATCAAATGGATGTGAAATCTGCATTTCTGAATGGAATCCTAGAAGAAGAATTCTACATTGAACAACCTAAAGGATTTATTGATCCTAGCAGAAGGAATATAGTTTGCAAGCTGCACAAATCATTGTATGGACTCAAGGAAGTGCCTAGAGCCTGGTATAAAAGACTGCATAGCTATCTAGTAAGTATTGAATTTCAGAGAACCAATGATAATAGTAACATGTACATCAAAGAACGATCATAGAACAAAATACTATTAGAAGAGATATTTGTTGATGACATATTATTCACTTGTTATGATGACCTATGCAAAGCATTCTCTATAGCTATGAGTAAAGAATTTGAGATGTCTATGTTTGGTGAGATCAAATTATTTGTTGGATTACAAGTACATCAAATGAAGGATGGTATCTACATTAGTCAATCAAAATTTATCAAGGAGATACTTAAGATATTTGGTATGGAAGATTCCAAACCTGTTGGAACACCCATGTGTACTAGACATAAATTGTCTAAGGATGATGATTCAAAAGAGGTAGATCAAACCAACTACAGATCCATGATTGGAAAATTGCAATATGTTGTTCACACCAGACCTGATATTGCATTGGAAGTTGGTATTGTTGCAAGATTTTCAGCTAATCCCAGAGACAATCACCTAATGGAAATCAAAAGAATTCTAAGATATCTGAAGGGTACTAAAGACTGTGGTTTATGGTATAAGAAAGGTGGAAACTTTGATTTGAAGGCATTAACTGATGTTGATTGGGCTGGAAGTGTCGACGATAAGAAAAGCACTAGTGGTGGAGCTTTCTTTCTTGGAAAGAGGTTAGTATCTTGGACTAGAAAGAAACAAAATTGTATCTCTCAGTCTACAGTAGAGGAAGAATATGTTGCTACAGTAGTGAACTGTTCAAACATCATATGGATCAAGTAGTTGTTGTCAAGAATGAAGGAAGAAGTAAAAGAACTAGTTATTATCTACTGTGACAACACTAGTGCCATTAACATTTCAAAGAATCTTGTGATGCACACCAAAACCAAGCATATAGCAATAAAGTATCATTTTTTGAGGGAATTGGTATATAATAAAGATGTAAGGTTGAATATTTGAATACCAAAGACCAAGTTATAGACATATTCACCAAACCTTTACCTAAGGATGAATTATTATACCTTAGATAAAATCTAGGGGTGCTTCCCTAATTGAAGCTCACTAAAATACAGTTTAGTGATGCATCAACCTGAGCGACAGTGAAGATCTATCAGTTGATGTAGGTACATTAGAGCACATTGCAGATGAATTAGTACATTTAGGTACATTAAAATTACAAAGTCAAATAGTAATGACTATTGGTATTTGAGAAGATGGAGTGTTTGGCATCTATTGTCAAAGAGGGAGAATTTTCTACAATACATAAAGAATCACTTAAGAGGGATTTTTTTTTTCGATAACAGTAAGAGGAATATTTTGATGCCAAAGGCAGTTTTTGGATAAGAATCAGAATGAAGCTAAGGACATTAAAGAAATTTTTATGTTTCTCTACAATTCTTTGTATTATGACATGTGTTGCCATCAATGCCAAAGAGTGAGATTTTTGAAGACAATTATTCAATTATATATTGTCATTGATGTTACACATGTATATACACTTATGTAGTGATGATACAAAAATGTCTACATTCAGACTGAGCATAGTTGGTGAATAGAATGAGTTGTTTTAGTGTTGACTAAGTTTAGTCGGGTATTGAAGAAGTTCAGTGTTGACCGAGTCACTCATCCATTTTTGTCATGGTCGAGTATTCAGTGCCAGCCGAATAATAGTGATTTACATTCTATAACTAATTGGTTATATGAGGCCGACTGAATTTTGATTTATTACTTATTTAGAACTGTATTCAAGCCGACTTGACAAGGCTCATCATATATATGAAAGGTCTAGTTTGGATTGAATAAAATATATAAAAGAGTAAGTAGAGAAGATAAGAAAAAGAAAAAGAGTGTGAAAAGGTGGAAGAAGTAGAAGTGTGGAATTCTATGACACGAAGAGTGAACAAAAAATAAGATGGGATTCTGATTGAGTATAGATCACTCGGAGCTACAATATAATATCTGATCAACAAGGGTCCAGTCATAATCAAAATAGAGATATGAATCAACAAAGACAATTTCTTACACATACAAGTCAATTCATTGTTACTCTCTAACAATTTTATTAGTGATCTCAAATCTCTTAACAGAGTATACCTAACAGTCTTTTTGTAAATCCTCTCACAAGGTAGCATTTCTATGTTGAAGTGTTGAAGATCTCTAACAAGGCCATTCCTCACAAGGTGATTAAATACTTTAACAGGGTCACACCTAATAGTGTGTTATTGTAACCTTTAATAGGGTTGGCTCCTAATAGGGCTCACTTCAGAAGAGTGAAAAATAGTAACTAGTTACATTGGTGGTTTTCCCATATTGGGTTTCAACGTTAAATCTTGGTGTCACCTGAGTATATGTTATTTGTTTCATGCTTTATATTTCTGTACTTACTCACTAAAGTATAATTTCATTGGATATTATAAATATTTCTTTGACACCTGAGTTACAGAAGAATATCTTAATTGACCGAGTAACAGTGTCAAAGTATTTAAGACATCTAAGGGACAAAGGATTTGTTTTGGAGTAACTAATTCACCCCTCCCCTCTTAGCTACTTATCTCATTTCTAATAGGGTGTGTATGTTTTTCATTCTTAGACAACTATAAATCATCAAATGGACCCCTTGGATCCACTCTCAAAGACCCTCAACTAGATCTTCACAAATTAGACCTAATTGGAAATAGCCCTCCAAACTGCCTTTTTTACTTCAAATCCCAATTCACCTAAACAATGCCACAAAAAAACCATAGTTTTGGACACCCTTTTAGGATTTCTAAGAAAAATATCAAAAATGGATCTTGGTATTGGATTGACTAGGTCAATTGTAATTGGTCCAATTCAGCCTAATAGGACTAGTTCAAGAGGGTTTGTGTCAAAATATTCACTAGTCAATTTAGAATGAAAAATGTATTTGTTTTAGGGTCTCCCTAACAATGAAGGTTCCAAATCCACCATTTTATTACACCCACACTCCACAAGCCTGCCTCTGCAACACCATTTCTCTATGAATCATGCTTGTCACATGGTCATGCCAAGCCTAGGGCATCACGACAAAAATCCAATTTTTCTCCCATTGTTTTAAACTCACATGTAACTTGTATGGTAGAAAGTATCCTAACATTCCCCATAGGCCTAGGAGATTCCTACAGTGGAATGTTAGGATTTTTCCATTTGAATCCAAACCCTTAGGTTTTGAAAAGTTTCTTGAACTAGTGACAAGGAAAATTAATGTAAATTTCAAACAACTACGCCAAATAAATTAAAACCAATTGGAAAGGAAAGATAACTCATCACCTCAACATTCCATACTTTTATATTTCCAATATCTATCTGTACAAAATTGCACACTAATAGGAAACATCAAGGAAACCAAGAAAACTTAGAAAATCTATTGAGAAAAATCTTAAAGTCATGCCAAACTTCAAGATTAAATTCAAAATAATTCATAGGGGTTATAGAAATCCTCATGAACTCCATCTAACCCACCTATAACCAATTTATCCAACTTACTATCCATTGGGAACAAAAATTTAAAAAGTTGTCAAAATTGCTAAGCAACTTTTGAGCAACATTTACATCTTTTGCAATTTTTTTGCATTTATCACATCAAGGTTACCTTAGGAATTCTAACCCACCCAATTAGGATTAATAAGACTTAAAATAATTAAAAATCCACATAATCCACATCTGGGAGATGTTGAACTATTTTTACCACTAAGACCAAAAAACCTTTGAGGCTTTTAGAGACTAACAAGGGTCTCTAGGACCTTACAAATGATTCTCAATACAAGATAATTAAATGGCCTATAAGGCCTTATTAAAAACATGAAAAAATGATAAAAACACAACAAACTAGGTGCCTTGACACCATACTCCCTCATACAATATAACTCAAGTCCCTTGAGTTGATATGTAATACCCTCTCCTATGGTGATACTTGGACTTTCTGATTTGGAAATTCTATTATGATGGTTAGAACTATACATTTACATTTATGTTTTGTGGATGATGATATTTTTATCAGATGATTGATATGCTCATTTATTTTTATCATTTATATGTTTATGAGATTATTTATTTTTATATGTTTTATGTATCTAACCCAAGGATTTGAATCTAACCATTATCATGATGTTTTATGTTTCATAAATATGTGTCTAATGTGTTTTCATGACTCAGGACGAATTCATAGTTACTCACTTAGTGAGGCCCATATGATGTATCAATCCTAGTCATCTACTTGCATATATTTGATTTGTATGTATATCCATATGTATCCATGTATCTCTTCTTGGTGATGCAGGAGTGTAGGTACCAAGTATCATCTCCGCTTGGCTTCACAGGTCTGAGTGATCCCTCAAAATCCTCGATCATTGTTGTTGTTACGAAGATATCACCAAGTTCCATAGGAAGGAACTCTACCTCTGATCCTTTTACCTTTAGGTGGGGAGTTCCTGAGTCAGTCCCTTGTGTAGATGATGTATTTATGTGTCCTCTCAGTTTGTTGGTTTTGTGAATCTTGTAGTTGGTTTCTTTTCTTTTGCATTCTTTGAGGATGAGGTTTTGAGTATGGTAGCTCTAATTGTCTTCATGGTATGTTCAATTTTGTTAGTAGATTATTGATGTGAATTATTGTATGATTTAGTAATTTATCTTTATTAGAAAATACTTATGTACTAGCATATCTTGTTAGGAACGAGTTAGTATGTGATTAAATCATGTGATTTTAATATTAATAATAATAAAGAGTTCTAT
This sequence comes from Thuja plicata, assembly GCA_018584345.1. NCBI lineage: Eukaryota > Viridiplantae > Streptophyta > Pinopsida > Cupressales > Cupressaceae > Thuja > Thuja plicata. Next base: position 600,507 of record MU228395.1, on the reverse strand, counting down.
GATATTACTTTATAATATTCATAATAATAAAATGCCTATGGAAATAATAATAATAAATGTTTTAATAATAGTGGTATATTTCACCTTATATATATCACTATTGTGTTTTGTAAAGAATATTGATTAGTGTATGAAAAGATAATATGATTTATAATAATAATCTTCATAATATTTAATATTTGTAATATTAATAATAATGTGTCTTACTTATGGTATATGTACCATAAGAATATGGGTGCACACATATGCCTATGAATACATATATAATTATATATTATTATATAATAAACTAATTATGTGAAGGAAATT
>MU228395.1:567065-585884 GCA_018584345.1 Thuja plicata | reverse complement strand
TAAAGCAATGTAATTCTATTTATAGAGTTTTAATTTGTTTTAAATCATAACTTGAGGGTCAAGTAAGCTTTATGTAAATGTTTTAAAGCATCCTAACGGATCTAAAACATATCTAACTAAAGATCAAAGTCAAGTTGTAAACCTTGGATTTAGATTTAACTTGTGAAGCATGAATCAAGAATTGAGCCAAAAAAACTAGTATAAATAGATGTTCAACTCAATTGTGAGAGAGGAATTCATTGTTGTTGATAGCCACAAAAAGCATCTAAGGAGAAAAAGGAAGAATTCATGCAAAGTTTAGAAACAGATCACATCAGTTGTCAAGAACACACAGAGGCTACCAACGAGCAGATAAAGGTATTATTCAATCATGGAAGGACGATTACTTATATGTATGAAGCTTAATTGGATCTGTTATTAGCAATTAAAGATTGCATACATCCTCAGAAGAAAGACTTATGTAGTTGCATTCTAACAAGTGCATCACATCTAAAATCCTTTTGTAGAAGGTGGACTTAATCATTCTTTACAAATCTCTTAACAAAGTGCACACTTAACAGTGTTGCTAAAGCTTCAAACAAAGTAGATCTTAGCAGGTCTCCACTGTAATACTCCTAAAAGGGTAGGTCATTAGAAGTGACCAATTGTAAGCCTTAACCAGCCCCTTCTTATCTATAGATAGTGAAGTCTTGTGGGTAACGATCCCCACCACATTTTTTACTTCCTAATAGGATTTTTCTATGATATCATATCTTGTGTTATGTGTTATCTATTTTCATGAATGTTTCTGTTATGGTTACATACTAAAGAACTTATGATATAATTGCACATACATAAAGAAAGATGAGCAGTGAGATAAGATAATTTACAAACTAATGATTAAGGGTTAATGGGCTAACCAAGAAAAGTTTTAGAAGTACTGATTCACCCCTCCCTCTCAGTACATCATTCCAATATAATTCCAACAACCTAACCCCTTTCTTTTCAGGATCTCCTCACCAACATAGTATAGAATGTGTGTGGATGTTTCTTCATTCTTATACAACTATAAATCATCAACTAGACCCCTTGGATCCACTCTCAAAGACCCTCAACTATATCTTCACAAATTAGACCTAATTGGAACTAGCCCTCCATACTACTTTTTTGACTTCAGCTCCCAATCCACTTGAAAAGGTGCATAAAAAAAACATTGTTGGACACCCTTTTGAAACTTCTACTAAATATATCAAAATTGGATTAGGGTATTGGATTTGACTAGATCAACTGTAACTAAGCCAATTAGGCCTAATAAGACTTGTTCAAGAGGGTTTATGTCAAACTCTTCACTAGTCAATTTATAATGACAAAATTATTTTTTTGGGGGGTTTTCCTAACAAAAAAGCTTCCAAATCCACCATTTAATCACACCCACACTCCACAAGGCTTCCTCTACAAAACTATTTCTCAATGAAACATGCTTGTCACATGGTCATGCCAAGCCTAGTGCATCATAGAAAAAATCCAATTTTTCTCCCACTGGTCCAAAATCATGTGTAACTTATATGGTAAAAAGTATCCTAACATTCCCAAGAGTCTTAGGTAATTCCCATAGTGGAATGTAAGGATTTTTCCACTTGAATCCAAACCCTTAGGATTTGAAAACTTTCCTGAACCAGTCACAAGGAAAATTAATGTAACTTTTAAACCACAATGCCAAATAAATTCAAACCACTTGGAAAATAAATATAACTAATCACCTCAAAATTTCATACTTTTATCTTTCCAAGATCTATCCATACAAAATTGTACACTTACAAGAAAAAATAAGGAAACTAAGAAAACTCAAAAAATCTATTGAGCAAGATCTTCAATTCATGCCAAACTTCAAGATTAAATTCAAAATAGTTCATAGGGGTTATAAAAAATCCTCATGAATTCCATATAAACCACCTTTAACCAATTTCTCCAACTTACTATCTATTTGGAACAATAATTTAAAAAGTTGTCAAAATTGCTAAGCAACTTTTGAGCAACATTTACATCTTTTGAAATTTTTTTTCCATTTGTCACATTTAGGTGACCTTAGGACTTATAATCCACCCAACTAGGATTAGTAAGACTAAAAATAATTAAAAATTCACATACTCCACATCTTGGATATGTTGACCTATTTTGACCATTAAGACCAAAAAAACCTTTGAGGCTTTTAGATGACTAACAAGGGTCTCTAGGACCTTACAAATGATTCCCAATATAAGATATCTAATGGCCTATAAGGCCTTATTAAAAGAATTAAAACATGATAAAACAAAACAAACTAGGTGCCTCTACACTAATACGATGTGGATAGGAAAGTACAATAAGGATAAGGGTCGATGGAAGCCATGAGTGGATGGTTTGGGATTATTGTCAAAATGCTTAGGGATAGCGAGGGTTGGTTTGGGAGAAGCAAGATAATGATAGGGTAACATGGATGACACAAGTGAATAGGATGATGGAAATAATAATAGATGTTGGGATACATTATGCTCATGGATATGATCAACCTTGTCAATATCAAAGGTGAAAGAGGGAATATAGATGCAAATAGGATAAATGGTAGGATATAGAAGATGGATGATATGATGGATAACATGGCTGATATATCATGGATGAAACTTTTCCCCAAGGGTTGAGTAGAATAAGGTTAATTAAACATGATGAATTTTTTCCAAGTTTTCATCATGGTACTTTTCCAAGGTGCCACAAGAAGTGGTTTTCACCATAGGATGGAGTTATTTCTCTTTTTTCTTTTCTTTTCTTTTCTTTTTAAATTTTGAATTTTTTTCCACTTTTTTTTCCTTTTTCAATATTTCACCAGCATCTTGATCTTTGGATAATAATTTTTTTAAATATATGCTATAGTGACCCATGATTGTTTAAACTATGCCAAAATATATTTATATGGTGATAGAAAGGAGAATTATATATAGGATAAGGTAGATGGTGGCTAAGGATTCATGTGATTGGATAAGGAGGATGAAAGGATGGCAAGTAGGTGTTGGGTAATGGATTGGATATTGGAAGGTTTTTGTAGGGGTGGATGGAAATGGTTTCAAGATCAACTTTGGCACACACCTCGAAGGGTGATGGAATGATGGAGGAACAATGGATGAAGGAGGTGAGAATGTATCTAAGGTAGTGGATTTTGGGATATAGGAACCCAAAGTAGACTTGGAAAGGAGAAAATTATTTGAAGGAGATGGAGTGAATGTCAACTTTTATTTTTCTTATGTGTGCAACTCTTTCAAACATGACTTGGGATTCCACATAGCTATTGATTTTGTTTTATTTTGTGATGCGTTTGAATGCATTTCTTCAATGAGGGATTTTGGAACCCACATTTTTTTTTTTTCTTGATGGACCTTTGTGGTCTCTTTGATATTTCCTTTTTCTCGATGGACCTTGGTGGTCTATTTGATATTTCCTTTTAATTGATGGACCTTTGTGGTCTCTTTGATATTTCCTTTCACATTGTATTCACATGTCAATTAGATTGGCTGTGTTGATCTTTATACACATGTGGATTCTTAGATTTTTTATTTCCTTGTTTAACATCCAAGTTTATTCCAAAGGTTTTGGTATTTTTAGATGGATAGGAATGATATGGATAGTTCATGCAAATAGGTTCTTGGAAATTCCTCAAGTATGCAATCCTTTGTTGATCTTGATATGTGATAGGGTAAGTGGATGTCGAGTTGGGAATGGTAGGCATGATTTATGGAGGGATATATTGACCCAATATGGATGGAAGGGATGAAGACTTCAACTTTTGGATATAGGGACCAAGAATGGATTTGGAGAATGGTGAAGGCATATAGTTACATTTGAATGGAGGGAGATAAGTTTTGAAATAGATATAAACATCTTTCGAATGAGTTGTATTTTCAAGGTTCTCATCTTCAAGATTTATCTTTATACCAATATGCTCATGAGTATCTTTTATAGGAGAATCTTTGATAGGAGACACTAAAGCTTGAGGGTATTTATTACCATGAGATGGATTAGGAGGAATGAGGAATTTTTTAGGTAGTCATGGAGGATCATGACAAGGATTTGATGGTATACTCAGATCTTCATAAGGATCTTTGGATGATGTAGAGAGGATAATTTTCACTTTAATTTTCAATAGGCTCATTATAAATTATAGAAGGGGTATCTTGATCATGCTTGGGAAGTGGACAAGATACAAAGCTAGGAGGGATACTTTTTGTTTGAGGTGGAAGAGTATCATATTGGAAGAAATGAAATTTAATGAAGGGATCACCATGAAATTCTATGGATATGGGACCTTCATCAAATATTGGTGTATGTGGTTGAAACCTACATATGTGCAAGAAGCTCAAACATACAAACATTAGAGATAAAAAGCATACAAGCTACATTAACATATCAAAAACTTAATTCCTACACAAATCTTCTTCTGCAACCTCAGACGAGCTGAAACAAGTGCACCCAAGACTTGTTTGATTTTCTCTTAGAGAGAAATGTGGGTGTTCTCTCCCAACACAATATTTAAATCCCACTATTGATTGATTTCTTGAGATGATTAATCCTACAATAAAAACTAATGGATTGATGAAGAACTCAAAAAAAAGTATGAATAACTTTCCTCAAGTTAATACCGTTGATGCAAATGGAAATTCAAACTATAAAATAATATGAAATGCAATATTAAGCTAATATTCATTCGTCATTAACCTAGCATGTGATTTCTAGATTCAACAATGAACTAAGATTGAAAAGAATGAAAATAAACTATTAAATCCTATAGAAATACTAACATGATAACAATGCATAAAATTAGAGATGATTTGCAAGGAGTGAGGCCTCCTATTTATATATTTTTAGAGGGCTTGGATGAGGTGGATCTCATGTGGCATCCAGACAGGATAACCATGGGAGAAAGGAGTGGTCATGCAAGAGGGAGAGTTTCTCACACATGCGTGAGAAAATCTTGAAAATGATGGCTCAATGACAAGTGTAAGAGGGTGGGAGACCCAAAGTGAGTCACCTGTTCAGAATCTTCCAAAGAGCAAAGGGGAGACAAGAGGCAAGAGAAATGGCTTGGTCCATTTTAGGCAAAGGGAATAAACAAATTCCATAGGAGGGGTGCTCACACATGTGTGAGTACCATTAGGATGTTAATTTTTGTAGGAATTATAAAATTATTCTAATTAATCTAATATTAATTAGAGTAGGCTTAGGGGGGATAGTGATGGGTATAGATTAGGAATCTAGGCTAGATTTAGGATTAATCCAAATTAGATTTAGATTAATCATAGCTTAGTAGAATAATAGAATGTGGAGGGAATAAATAAATTAATTTTTATTTAAAGGTAGATTTAATGAAGGGAATGTATTTAAATAAAATTTAATACATTTAGGTTGAAAGGTATTCAAATGTATTTAATACATTTAGGAAGAAAGGTATTTAAATAAATTAATTAAAAAGTGCTAAGGGACATTTTTAGACGTCTACATTTTTCCCCTCTTTGATGCAGTATTAGAGATGGTGTCATGTCAAAGAAAAGAAAATAAGATGCCCCAGAGAGAAAAGTAATTCTAGAACTTTTGTTGAAGCAAAGATGGTGGGAGATTATGCCCCCCCCCTGAGAAAATAATGTAAAAAAATAGTTTGTGGAATTTTCTCAAAAAAAATGTAGAAGGGAGGAAGAAGAATGAGGAGAATGAGAGAAAAAGGGGAAATTGGTCTGTTCGACAAGACGCTCCTTTGGGGGGTTCAAGGTAGACCTAGGATATATCAGGGACATGATGCCCCAATCAAGATAGGGAATAGTGAATAAATAGGAGCCTCATAATGCAGATTGCAAGAATGCTAAATGAAATTAACTAATGCAACCTAATTACATGATATTTTGGGGATTTTATTGTGTTAATATCGAAGAGCACACCTTATTTTTATTTTTCAAGAGGAGTTATGCATCACATGCTAGACAACATGGATGACATGGTTCTTTTGCATGGACTAGACTCTTAGAAAAATAAGGAAAATTTAGGAGCATAGATGAAGATCAACAATCATGGTGGAAGTAAATAAATGACACTCATGAGGAAGCCATATTACACCCAAATCTTGATTAGGGACTTGGTGGAAGTGCACGCGACCCTGCCCCTAGTGAGGCATACATAACCATAAATGCATGACCAACAAAGATGCACTAAATTACCTACAAACAAATCATTTTATAAATGACATATATTCCAATATACACCATCCAAGATACACCAAGTTATTGAAGATCAAGGCAATCACGAGTAGGGTTTACTAAAACATAAAGATAAAATTAAAAAAAGGCATCATGACCAAGTAGTAATTCATTTTGAATTTCTTTCCATGAATAGGATTGTGTGATGGAGGATTGATAATTTGATGTTGGAAGGATGCATCCTGGTAGGAAAAGATTGATTGGTCAAAAAATAGGCATTCATTGGAAATGTCTATGAAATGAACAAGGAAATCAGAAAGCCAATCTCTGAATTGATTTGATAAAACTTATGCAGTCAAGTTGCCTAGGAAAAGCTTAGTGTGATGGGGTAAAGCTCACTTTGATGGGATAAAGCCCAGTTTGATAGGAGTATAATAGGTAGAATGACATTTGATTAGATGATGGATGAAATTGATTGGATAAAATGAGATTAGAGGATAATATGGATTGAATAGGATGGAATAAAGATAAAGTGATTTGATTATAAGATAAATGGATTTGATATACAAGGATTGGATACATAGATAGATTGGATTAGAAGATAAATGAATTGGATGGAATGGGATTGTAAGATAAGATGGTTTGAATAGGAAGGAAGGAAGATAAGTGGATTGGATGATAAGAGGTGTGAATAGGATGGAAGGAAGATAAATAAATTGAATTGGATAGGAAGGAAGATCAGAGGAATTTGAGAATATGATAGAATTGGAAGATAAGATAGATTGGATTAGAAGATAAATGGATTGGATTGAATTTAATTGGAAGATGGATGAAGGATAAAATGGAATTGGAAGATAAGATGGTTTTAATAGGATCGAAGGAAGAATAAATGTATTGGATTGGATGAGATGAGAGGAAGATAGGAGGAATTATATAGAATGGAATTAAAAGATAATATGGATTGAAGGTTGGAAGGAAGAATAAATGGATTAGAAGATGGATGATGGAAGATAAGAGGAATTGGATATGATATAATTGGAGGATAAGATAGATTGGAGGTCGGAAGGAAGAATAAATGGATTGTATTGGATAGGAAGGAAGATAAGAGGAATTGGATATGATAGAATTGGAGGATTAGATAGATTGGAGGTTGGAAGGAAGAATAAATGGATTGTATTGGATAGGAAGGAAGATAAGAGGAATTTGATAATATGATAGAAGTGTAAGATAAGATATGTTGGATTAGAAGATAAATGGATTGGATATAATTGAATTGGAAGATGGATGAAGGATAAAATAGATTGGCACCAATGACCAGGGAGTGCTAAGGATGGTGGAGATGGAGAGATGGCTTGGATGGGAGTTATATGAATGGAATGGATGAATAGGTAATATTGAATGGATGGATAGGGAATATGGGATTAAAGGTTGGAAATTCAAGAGATATGTGGTAAAGGAGTGAAATTCCCCACACTAGCTATAGGAAAATGAAGGATGGGAATATAGGGGATAAAAGATGCATAAAATGGAAGGATGGTATATAAGGGATGTGAGTGGATGACTAAAGGATCGGGGATATGTGGATTAGGATCCAAGGAATATGTTGAAAAGGATTTCCCCATAGTATAGGTGGTGGGATGAAGGATAGAGAGATTGTGGATAAAGGCTAAATGAGATGAATGGATAGTTGTGTAAAGGATATGCATGGAGGGGATAAAGGCTTGTATTGGCCAAAGCATGTATGGATGTTTAAGTTCCTCTAGTTTTTAAGAAAGAGAAAAGGTATGAAAGTGGAAGGGATTTGAGAAGGGATATGATATAGAGGATATGGATAAGGTAAGTAATATGGAATGGAGGAAATACATAGGATAATCAAGATCAAAGACATGGAAAGGTGGATGGACTTATATAGGATTATGGATGGGGGTGGAGGAAATGTATATGACAAGAACTATGAGATGGAGGATATGGATAGGATATAAAGATCAAATATGGATAGATTAGATGGAATTATATAGGATTATGGAAGGGGGATGAATGAAATGTATAAGACAAGGACTATGAGATGGAGGACATGGATAGGATGTCAAGATAAAATATAATAAAAGTGGATGGAGTTATGTGGGATAATGGATAGGGGATGGATAGTGAATAAGAAACATGGAGGGAATGGATAGGATAGTCAAGATCAAATATCAGAAAAGGATGATGAACTTAGATAGGATGGTGGATGGTGGATGGTGGATGGTGGATAGGGGATGTGGAAGGTATGTATGGAAGCATAGGCATGGATGGAGCTTGCCCCAAGTGTAAAGTGCAACGGGATGAGGATAAGTGAATGAATGTATGAGTGGATTTAGAAGAAAATGGATGTGTGATAAGGATATGGAGGAAGGACTCAAACATCTAGTTTCATGGATGGTATGCCTTGACATTTTTGTTTTTTTAATATAATATATCAAGGCATTTTAGATATATTCTCATATATGTTGGTTGGATTTTGATTGGGAGATAAAATGGATTGGGGGAGATGGGGAGGGATAAGTTTTATTTGTAGGATGGTAGTAAAGGTATGGAAGGATGGAGAAGGATTAGTGGATAATGGATGGTAGGTTGAAAGACTTATGAATAAATGGATGGGGGAATTGGAAATATCATCATTGTCACACACCTTGAAGTGTGGTGAAGTAGTGGAGGAGGAGATTTTGAAGGAGATTGAGGAGAAAATGTGTATTTTGGGATATAAGAACCCAAAATAAAGGAATGATATTACGGGCTAAGGATAGTTCATTTTGGGACATAAGGACCCAAACTAGAGTTGGAATATAGGACTGTTAGATGGAGGATTGGATATGTTATGAGTAGAAGAAGCTTTTGGATTAGCAAGGTTGGATGCCAATTTTGGTTTTTCTTTGAGATGCATTGCTTCAATGAGTAGCTTGGGAATCCACATGATTTTTGAATTTTTGTTTTGGGCCTTTGTGGCCTTTTGAATTTTCTTTCTTTTGGATCATATATTTCTTTTCTTTAACATGTCTTTTAGAAGGGAAATATTGATCCTTTTTTTTTGTGAGTTTTTGGTTTTATGCATTTTAGCTTTGGAAACCAAATTTCTTCCAATATAAATGGTATGGGTGCATGAGTGTAGATAGTTTGGAGACTTAATGGAGGTAATAATGGAGGGTGAATGTTGGAAGGAATACAAGGATGTGTGCCTTTGTTGGTTTTTATTATTGATTTGAGGCTATGGAGTGGTAGACTTGGATATGGTGGATGGAGGTATGTAAGGACCCAAAATGGATGGAAGAGATGAAGGATTTTATTTTGGGATATAAGGACCCAAAATGGACATGGATGAGGAAGGAATGGATTTTTGGACTTAAGGGCCCAAAATGGATGTGGATGAGGAAGAGATGATTTTTGGACATAACATCCCAAAATGGGTGTGGAGGATGGGGGATGGGAACATTTGAATTTATATGGAGGGATTTTAGATTTAGAAGGGGTGGAAGGTTTACCAACATCTTGAGATATTATTTTTCCAAGGGGATACTTATTATTTTGAACATAAGATGTGAGTCCATGTGAATGGGGAGTAGAGGTGGAAGGAATGATAGGCTCTTGAAGTAATCCATGTTGAATAAAGGTAGAAGAACCAATCTTAGATCTATAAGGTTCATGGATGGATTGGATAGGTGTGATGGGAATTTGTAGAGAACTAGTATCATATGGAGGATTAGGCTCATGATGGGGATTAGAAGGGACAATAGGATCTTGAGATGGATTGGGATCATGACACAAAGATGAAGAGATAATTTGATCTTGTTTTTGGGGAGGATTATGTGGTGGAGTGAGTGGATCTTGAGATGGAAGGGAATTATGCAATGAAATGGATGGGATGAAATCATGAGATGGAGTAGTTTGATCTTGAAATGGAGGGGGATTAGTGGATTGGATACATGGAATAGATTCATTAAGTGGAGGGTAAGTGGAGATTAATGCTTGACATGGAGGGCAATATTTAAGGGATGGAATGCAAGGGATGTATTTATGTTGATTAGGAATGGGATCCTGAGATAGGTTAAGGAGGACAAGTATATCTTTATATGGAAGGAGGGGATCTCCACATGCAAATATTTCATAACATTGAGAGGTGTCATAATATGGAGGAATGTTTAGATCTAGAGGAGAAGAGGAATCCATGTTATCATGCTTTGGAACAAGGTCTTGACATGTTTGGACTTTTGAGGGTGATGTTCTGGAGGATATGGAAGCTTCAACTTGGGTGGATGGAGGGATGAAAGACTCATGAAACTCAGATGATGTAGATATATCTTTATTAGAAGGGTATGGAGATGGTTTCATTACTTGAGTATATTGCACAACTTGATTTGGCGATCTATACTTCTCTACTAGTCCTTGGATCCAGTCAATGGAAAATTTATTGTACGATGGGGATGATGTGGGTTTTGGAAGATTAGGATATGTGGAGGATTAGGATTATGGATTTATAAAGTAGGCTTAATGTGTGGGATATTAGGTGGAGGATTGAGATTGGATGGGAGATGATGATTATGGGTTTGGAAAAATGGGGAAGGAAATATGTCTTCAAAGGAAAACAATTTCTTTTGACCCCCAATTTTCAAGCTAAGGAAAATGTTTTGAAGTTCTTCAATCTCTTGGGAAAGGTGGCTATGGAGGAAATCATATTATGGTTATGAATAATGAGATGGATTTCCCTTGTCAAAGGTGGAGGAAGGATAAGAAATGGGAGATGGATTGGGATTAGATACGATGTGTTGAGGTAGAATAGATGGGGATATGGTAGATGGATGTGAAGTAATGGGATTTTTTTGGTAAATGGTTTGGGGTGAGAGATATGAATAGTTATAGGTTTGATTATTATGAGGCATATATGAGCTGGATGGATGTGATCGATAGGTTAGTTGAGTTTTAGGTATGATTTGAGGATCAGGGTTTAACATTTGAAAGTCCTCAACCATTTTGTGAAACCAATTCATATTCATGGTGTTTGAATGAGGGGTTTTGGAATTGGATTAGAATATGATGTGGATGAAGATTTAGATTAAGAGTGGATGAAGTGAAATATTGGAGGATGGATTAAATATTAACTTAGGACTAGGAGCGATTTTGGACTTTGTTTTGATTTAAGAGGACATGGCCTCAAGGATTTTGATTTGATATATTTTTATTTGAGTTGATTTTTGGATATGAGGGTAGGACCTCAAGGTTGGATTTGATTTTATTTGATTTGATTTAGATTTAAAGGTTTGATACAAACCTAGGTGAAACAAGACCCTATGATGGTGCAAACAAAGGATTGATTTTTCTGATGATATATTCTTCTACTTGGAGATAGACTAATGATCCCAAGAAAAATAGGATATTACTAAGAGAAATAAATACTTGAGACAGACTGATGTTCTCAAAGAAATATGATTCAAATATATTTTTTCTAATTATGAGGGTCTATGCACCACTTTGATAAATCTTTCAACCTAATATTTGAGATGAAAATCTTGATGAAGGTTTGAAAGATGAGGTTTTATGTGATGTCGATTAAGCTTGACTATGGTTGGATGTGGGTCAATCAAGATAACTAGGATTAAATTCCAAGGATTATGATGGTGCTCCTAAGCCAAAAGTAGAATATTTCATGAAAATTAGAATTACAAGGTGATGTGGATGAATATTTGAATGAAGAATGGATTAAATATAGAAGACAATGAGAGATGTTTGAAGACAAGGGAATAATTAAGGGGTGATTGGTTTTGGATGAAGAGGAAGATAAATTGGATAAGGATTGGATATAATGATATGAGGTTGACAAGTGGATTGGATTAGAAGAATGATTATGTGATTAGATTGGATGGAAGATGAATGATTATATTTTATTAAGAAAGAGGATGTTGGTGTTGATTAGAAGGATGATTAGGATGAGGATTAGGAGATTATGGATGATTAGGATTGAATGATTAGAATGATTGAGAAGATAAGGATAAGGATAATGATACAATGATTAGAATGGTTAGAATAATATTGATTATTAGGACCTTTATTTTATTATACAAAGTAATTAGTATGAGGGTCCTAAATGATGGTTCATGAATGGGTTGGGTATGACTAAGATTATAGGAATGATTAGAATGATTAAGAAGAATAAGAATGAATTGGGAGAGGTGATCAGGATGAAGGAAATTATGAAGAAAGAAGATAATTATGAAGATTATGGATGATTAATAGATGAAGATGTAGGATGATTAAGGATTATTAGGATAAAATCATGGATGTTTGGATTGGATTAAGGAGATGATTTGGAATATTATGGATGATCAGGAGATGATGAATAGGATTTTGGTTAATTTTGGACTATTTTAGGTCAATTTATTCATTGGTAAGAACTTATTTTCAACATACATCAAAGATATTGACTACACTAAGTATACCTTGACTCGGATTTTGGGTATAACTGATAGTTATTGAAGACATGCATTTGAAAACATCCCTGCAAGGGACAAAGAAACCTTGCAGGAGACAAGAAATTGTGACTTTGGGGAATTTTGATACAAATTTCATATATTTTTTTTGTATGTTCAAGTGGCCATTTCAAGCCACCTATATTTTTACATGGTTTAACACAATGAAGATAATAAAAATAGTAGCCACCTTAATGAATTGGCTTCACATGAAATATTATAGGCCCATTTCTTGGTAGTCCTTTGGCTCCAACAGAAGTGACACCCCCGAAAGGGTGCCCATGTTTTTTCCTTTTTCCAAGTATTTTTTCCATGCTGCAAATATATATTTTTCAACACAATACCCTAGGACACGTATGATGGTAATCTTGGGGGAGAATATTCCCTCCCCTTGCACTATAATAAGTCATTGTTTGGAGATGAATTGGGTAGGCTACTAATTTATGGTTGCTAGTAAGATCCGTGGTGTCCCCCCAATTGGTTTGTACACGTGTGAGACACTTAAGTCTCTAGCGGACCATGTCAACTCCTTAGTCACTATTCCCCTGATCCAAACTATGATCCATAGACCACACCCAAGCACGGTGGGATTGATACAAGTTTTTGTTCAGTGTCTCATTTCTATACTAGCCGGTGTATTTATCAGTTTGAGGTCATCCTCTAAAGGTGAACACACCCTCTAGATAGGCCTCTCTAAAATCTAGATGAAGCTAATCTTTCTCTTCACCTAAGTTCCACGAAGCCTAGGGAAGAGGATAGGCTATACTTTAATTGTAGCATCATGTAAATTAATGGATCTATCTAATGACAAATAGCTCCAAAGAAGTGTTGAAAAACACTTCTTCAAACACACCAAGAAGAGTTTGTTTTCCAAATTGAACCAAATTAAAGAAACTAAGTGTGATTTACCTAAGAAAAAGACACAATAGTATGGTTAAGAATGCAAGTTAAATTTATTTCTCACACATCAAGAAGGAAAGCATGTAAGAAAGGTGTGATAATGTTTTGCCTTAATTCATTCAAGAGTTTGTTAGATTCATTCCCTTATGCATTCAAGATTGGATATGGTTAATTTCTTTAAGAAACATGCATTCAAAGACTAGTGTTTAAATCATATAAGTTTATTCCCAAAATCTATTAAAATCTAAGGAAACCTACATGAAAAATTATTAATCTTAAAGTCTTCAACCCTGAAATGTTGCAAAAAGGCAAATAGATTAGTAACACTTGAAACTAGCAAAAATAATTTTTTCTGTGACAGGGAGGAGATATAAGGTTACAATCAATAGTCCACTAGAATCATCATGGAGAGAATATGTTGATTCCTAAAATTTAACTAAGTCTAAAATTTCCTAAAAACCCTCAAAAACTAGAATCTTTATCTTAACTCATATGAAGTTGAAATCACTCTCAAACATCCTAAAATTATATACATAAAATGTAACTTAAGTATAATAAAAGGTTTCTTATACTTAAATGATACATTTTGGTAGAACCCTAATTTGCATAATAATTTAGATATTCAAATAGCTCAGGGAAGTGTCCTTTTACTTTTATAAGTAAATTGTAATGTTCTATGTTTTTTTTACCCTAGCTTTGTTCATATTTGAATTCATAAATTAGCTATTATATATGTTTTCGTGGTTTATTTATTACTTTCTACCTTTACACAGATCCATCCAAAGGTTAATCTTCAAATGAAGATTGACAGCTGGCACTTTCCCTTGAACAAGAAAATAAATGACCTTCATTCATTAAGCCTTCGCGACAAGATGACAGGTATCTGCCAAATCCCGCTTGACTAAGGTCAAAGAAAAGTAATCATCACGCAGATCAAGTTTCATCCAACCCCTGGCGCTGTCCCTCGATCAGAAAGATAAAGATATTTTAACCATCAAGGCATCACGCTATACTGACTCATGTCCTGATCCCACTTAGGTATGAGCAGCTGAGACAAGTTGATCAATGGTTAAGATCTACACTCAACATTAACTCACTGTGAAAAGATACAAGTTATTTATCTATTGTGAGAGCACGATTGGGCCACACGTGCCATGGGCCCACCAAAGTCTAAGGATGAGGTAGCAAGGATACAGATGCTAGCACTTGATTGGTTGAGCGAGATGATGAGGATTCACATCTTTTTATAAGATAAATTAAAAAGTGGATTACTAAAGCTCTCATCATTTAGCACATAAGTCTAATCTATAATTTTTTTCTAATCAAGATCAAAAGGTTATCGACTAATAAAAAAGTTTTGAAGATTGATCTAGGGTTAATTTGATGAAGATCAACAACAGACATTATGCCTCAAAGAAGAAGTTGTAGGATCTTTATCCATTAAGTCATCACGATAGAGAAACACGTGTCTAGGGCCCATAAAGGTTTGAGTTATATAATCAGTTGTTAAAGGATGGAAAGCATTGATGGAAAGTGTTTTCCCTTGATCGGGAGATGCATGACTTTTACTCTTCAAGGCATTGCAAGATCTTGACACATGTCATTGACAGTAAAAAGGGAAGAAAGATTGGGTGGTAGCGTGACATAGATTTATGTGTTTTAATTTAATACTTTTAATTATATTTTATATCTCTTAGGGTTTTATATACTATTTGATACATCGTCGATGTTCACATGAAGGATTTCAAAGGTGGTGAAACACAGATCCATTTGCTGGCAAGAAAATGCAACCTTGGTGAAATACTAAAAGATAATCACATCTAGACATTGAATGAAGAATTCTTGAGAAGGTAGACAATCCCACATTATTATCAAGAACGTCGACAACTCTATTCTAAATAATAAAGATATCCATTCTCATGTAGAGTTTATACTAATGATCATGGATAAGCATGTGGTCGAAGTATCTTGATGACTACACACAGAATCATTATTATATTAGACATGATATTAAGGAGTTGATAAGTTATCATTATTATGAATTGTCTCTCACAAATGAGAAGGGATATTTTAGTGACTATTATTTCATTTCCTTTTGGTCGATAAATGTTTTCTTATACAAGGATGATAAATTATTCCTTAAATGTAATTGTAACTGTTCAGTTGTTGATCTTAGGATTAGGTTTTAGTTATGAATAGACACATTGCTCTGAAGCTTGTATGCATCCTTTTAACTTCATATGAATAAGGATACCAAGACCATATGGATAGATTTTTTACAACAACTATTATTTTTTCTATTTTTGATCACAATTGCAACATGGATTCAAATGTACTATTTTGCAAAATCAATAAAAGATAAGTTTTTATGTCTCACTTGTGGTAAAAACTTTCAACTCATTTCAGTTAGTCCTTTAGAATTATTGAAGGAATTTCAATTTCTATTTTATCATATGCTTGTGTAGAGATATTATATTTCTTATATCATTCTTTTATCATTAAGGAGTTTGTGAAAAGTCAATGTTTCTGGCTTCTTGTTCAACTAGTCTCCCAACCATAGGAGTTAAATTCATTTGAACTAACAAAGATATAAAAGACTTAATCTCTCTACATCTATAGCATTCGAATAGTTGATGGTATTGGAATATATACCGTCTTGCAAAGTTATACATAGGATTGAAATTGGATATACTCTATTTTCCAAGTTGATATAGGCACTGGTTTAATTCACAGTTGGATATAGTCATTTGGTTCATTTTTTTATGTTTTTGAGATATTCTAGCATTCATTTATTTATATATACATTCTTATAAAGCATTCTTACAAATCTCACAAAGCATTCAGTTTTTGTAGTTTTATGTTGTATTGAATACAATTTTATTTCTTTCAAGTTCCTTACCATACTTGAGAGAGAAAAATTTGAAGTGTAATGTGTAGGATTTGATGAATAAATCTACAGTTGCCAAGAAACCTAGATGCAAGAACCTGATATAGAAGAGAAGCAGGAAGAGAGAGAAAGAGAAGAACTTAGAAGTTGCTCAAAAAGTGAAAGCGAAAAATGTAATCTAAATTAATGAAAAAGAAACTACAAATTTCAACCTATAAAGGTGAATGAAACCCTAAAATAGGAAAAGCTAGCTTGCACATTAATAATTAATATAAATATTAATTATAATGCATCTAAGAGATAGCTTAAGCAAACTAGAGTAAAAGAAAACTTAATGAATTAAATCAAAATGATCGAATTAATAAGTGTGAATAGATAATTACTCTAACACCCCCCTTAAGAGAAGCTCAGGAGGTAAGCTAACCTAGCACAGCTATGAAAGCAGGGAAAGATGGGTCCCGACAACAAGGCCTGATCAGGTACCCACGCACAACCAAATCTCTGTAAAGCAGAGAAATAGAGAAAACCACATGGGAAAAACCCTACTCCAAGAAGAGATAGAAGAAAAAATAGAAAAGAATGGCTCAAGAGACTCTCTCAAAACCATAAGTAAAATCAAACCCCCCATGAGAGAGGGATGAGGAACCAAGGCCCCCCTAGAATGACGAAACCCCTATAGGAATGATCGAACCAATGGAACTCCAATGTGGAAGAAACAAAGTGTCATGCCCAAAAAATTTGTGCCCAAAAATGCAACAACTTTTTTTTGAAGTAATGTTAAAGTCAATTAGGTCTAAGGTGAATCATAACTATATGTCAACCTCCCTCAACCCAAGGTTTCATTTAATTACAGATTTCCCTAGAATTAAATTTAAGCTACGATTAAAGACAGTGCAAGGTGAGGTTTTATGAATTTGCATGTCATCCCCTTTATATTTTAATAGAGTTTGATGATGTGGAGAGAGAGACTCCCTATACTAAGTTTCCAGGGACATTCAGAAAATCTGGTAGGTTGATAGCTTAAAGATACTGCATTTAAAACATCCTAAGGCAAGGCACTTTCATAATATTATTTTTATGATGACCAGTATACTGGCCATATATATTGGCCACATAAAAATAACATTATAAGTCCCTAAGTTTAAAGTTGAAAGCTTTAATTAGATTTTCCCCTTTAAAATTTCTCAATTAAATTATTTAATTATTGTTTAATTAATGGTTATGTTAGATTTGATTTCGTAGCACAAATCTTATAACATAAATGTTAAGACTAGATAATCGAGTCATAGGGCTCTGATTATGATAAAGTTGACTTTTAAATTTCTATAGTTCCATTAAACGTTTAATTTACTAAATCCTTGAATTTCCAAAATCCCAAAAAAAAGTGAACTCATAGGAAAATAATAATGTTTATTAATTCATCTGTTGAGTATAATAAATATTTTCTAAAATTTAATCTATAGGGAAAATCATCTAATAAAGTTTTCTCATAGTAATTTTCTTAATGATAAAGAGTATTTAATTAAATTTATTAACCCCCACATTACTATACAAACTATAATTATATTTCTCCTCTACATTTATTTAGTCATCTCATTTGACAAAAGATAAGCTTTACAACATTGATAAAAAAAATAAAACTCTATACAAATAGAGTACCATGAAGTTAATCCTTGAGGTTAAAAGGTATCCCATAGTCTAAAGGGAGGGGTTATATTTTAACATTAAATTCAAATACACTCTTTTCCTCCCATATGAAATCCCCTAACCCTAATTTGAAATTAGAGTTAGGGTCCAAAAGTGAAGAAGAAGAAAGTAAGTCTCTTATTTCATTGTCTCCTCTTTCTCTTCCTAATTATATATTTTTTTTACCTCTAACCGTAGCTACCTATATTTTTTTTTTATTATTGTTGCCATGAAATGTGCAGGTCTACAACATTCATGGGAGGATGCCACTAAGAATATATATATATATATATATATACACACTTACATTTCTTTAAGTGTGTGTGTGTGTATATATATATATATATATATATATATACCACAAAATATCATAGTGCGTGAGTAGGTTTAATGGCGGCATTTTTCTACACAGCACGGCCGCATTTTTTTTCTTTTATTTAATGGGCCGTTGAGATCCATATCACGTAGGGTTTTGTTTTTGGGGATGAGGGTTCACGGCCACCCCATTCCCGTGGTGGTGTCGTCCCCATGGCATCCACCACAGTCGGCGGCTGTTGCCGCTTCCTATGGTGGCGGCCATGGTGGTTGCACCACCACGAGGGGGAGTTTTGTGCCTCCCTCCCTTCTCATATATATGCGTAGGGGTTGGGGTGGCTTC
>MU228395.1:533680-564749 GCA_018584345.1 Thuja plicata | reverse complement strand
TGTACTAATCTAGGTAGGTGGACAACCATTCCCAAGTTGACATGTCATGGCCTTAAGTACAAAACACAAGTGTCAAATGACACACAATACATTTACACATCACTAGGCCATGTCATATCCACTTAGGGAAAACTCACAAAGAATTAAGAAATACATTTAAGGATTACACTTCCACAATCAACCAAATACATTTACGAATAAAATTATGAAACAACGAGATCTTGTCTATCATTAGACGCAACCTTGGCTCAAACTGAGTTCACAGATCCCTTTGTTTGGTTCCCTAGATAAAATACCATGGTTTCTTACCTGCACACTCAATTCAAATATCAGTAGTCCGAGGAGATAAATATACATCATAAGGAAATAAGCAATATTTGAAATTTAAGGAAATCATCAACATACTAAGTTTATTACTAAAGATCTCAAAAATACATCAATTTCATTTTAAGCATTTAACATAAGGTAAGATTCACATTGCATGAATTCAAAATTAAATATCTATTTCTAATAATTCCCAAATTCATCAATTACCCATAACATAATCATAATATATTTCAAAATCAATTGTCTCTGAAGTAAATGTCCATAATAGAAAACATAATATAGTCCATAAGGTGCATCATAAAGCATCATCTGTCCACACATCCAAAATGATCAATCCATGGCATAAAGTATAAAATCCATAATGTCCATAGTGCATCAAAAGTAAAGTATCATATGCTTAATCTATCATAAGAAGAAAAATTGGAAAACTACGATGGGGTTTGGGGTGAGGCCTCACATCCTCCCCCCTAGGCTTGAACTTCCTCCTGGAGTTCATCAAAAATATGGGGATACTGATCTCTCATCTACGCTGCATCCTCCCAAGAAGCTATAGCCTCATCATAGCAATCCCACTGAACCGTAACCTAGTCCAGCTCTCGGCCTTGTAGGCCCAGTGTCCGGCATGCCAAAATGAGAATAGGCTCTAATTCTAGCTGCCTGTCTAACTCCACATGTAAGGCATCCCAATCTATCACATGAGAATCATCATAAATATACTTTCTCAAAACAAAAGTATGAAACACATCATGGATGTGTGACAAGATAGGTGGCAGGGCTAGATGGTAAGCAACTGGTCCTATCCTCTCCAAAATCTCAAATGGTCCCACAAATCAAGGTGCAAGCTTAGATCCCTTTCTGAACTGGATTGGACTCTTGTGAGGCCATACTCTCAAGAAGACCCTATCTCTAACCATGTAAACCTAATCTATCCTCTTTGCATCGACATGCTTCTTCTGTCAATCTTGTGCCTCTAGGAGACACTGCCTAATTAAGGCTACCTAGTGCTCCATCTCTAGGACTAGCTGTGGTCCAATGGTAACTCTGTCCTCAATCCTATCCCAACTCAAAGGTGTCCTACAAGGTCTACCATACAGTGCCTGATATGGTGGCATACCCAAAGATGAATGATGCTCATTATTATAGGCAAACTCTACTAAATGTAAATACTCTTCCCACTTGACCTGATGATCTATAACATACATACGAAGCATATCCTTGAGAACCTAATTTACTCTCTCAGTCTGACCATTTGTCTCTGGGTGATAAGTTGTGCTAAAGTTGAGCCTGGTGCCCAAAGCTGCCTATAATTCTCTCCAAAAAGATGATGTGAAGAGAGAATCCCTTTCAGAAATGATCTTCTAAGGAATGCCATGTTGTCTAACTGTATCTCTAAAGAAGACCTATGCCACTGTTGGGGCTTTAAATGTGGTACAAATAGGTGAGAAGTGGGCCACTTTGGTCAACTTGTCAACTATCACCAAGATAGCATCATGGCGTCGAGATGACATAGGGAGACCAACAATAAAATCCATGGATATAACATCCCACTTCCACATAGGTACCTCGTGAGTCTGAAGGAGCCCTCTAGGATTACCATGCTTGGCCTTAACCTTCTAGAATTCAAGACACTGGGCTACTAACTCCACAATGTGTTGTCCCATACCCAGCCAATGATAGAGTTGTCTTAAATCAGCATGCATCTTCTTAACTCCAGGATGCACCACATAAGGGGCTCTATGAGCCTCTAGCATGATGATATTACACAAATCCCCAGAAGAAGGTACATAGATGCACCCTCTATGACATAGTAGTCCATCGGACTCCAAGGAACATTCTAAAAATCTCCCCACAAGGGGTCTCTAAGATCGGATCAACTGACAAACCTCTATGTATAATTCATCCTCCTGCAAATGGTGTAGTATACGATCTCTCAAGTCTGTACCAGTGATCATGGAAGATAACTCATGTCACCTCCTACTCAAGGCATCAGTGACCACATTCTATTTTCCTTTGATATAATGGACATCAAAGTCATACTCACATGATAACTCCATCCACCTCCTCTGCCTAGCATTAAGGTTCAATTGCGTGAATATATACTACAAACTCTGATGGTTTGAATGAAGCTCAAATCGTTGCCCCAAGAGAAAGTATCACCATCATACTAATGCATGCACTACTATCGCAAGCTCAAGGTCATGGGTAGGGTAATTGAGCTCATGACTCTTAAGTTTCCTGGACTCATATGCTATAGCTCACCCATCCTGCATAAGTAATGCCCCCAAACCATCCAAGGAAGCATCAGTGCAGACTACAAAGTCTACTATAGGCTCTGGCACTACTAAAATAGGTGCGTTGGTAAGTGCTTTATTGAGTTCCTAAAAGGCTCTCTCACACTTTTCTTTCCAATCAAACTTCTTTCCCTTTTGCTGTAGGGATAAGATAGGATGAGCCACTCTAGAGAAACCCTGAACAAACTGCCTGTAATATCCTATGAGACCCATGAAACTTCTTACCTCGGTCACAGAAGTAGGTGCCGGCCAATTCATAATGGCATCAATCTTAGATGGGTCCAATGAGATCCCATCACCTGAAATAACATGGCCTAAATATCGGACCTCTATTCTGAAGAAGGCACATTTTGACAAATTGCCATACAACGGGTTATCCCTCAAGCACTGTAATACCTGTCTCAAATGCTCCTCATGTTCCTTCTCATTACGAGAATATATCAGTATGTCATCAAGGAACACAACCACAAATTTTTCAAGGAAAGTGTGGAATACCCCATTCATGAGGCTCATGAATATAGTAGGGGCATTTGTAAGACCAAAAGGCACAACAGTGAACTTATAATGTATGTATCTAATCCAGAAAGTTGTCTTGTGGATATCACTTTTCACAATTCTCAAATGATGGTACCCTAATTTAAGATCTATCTTGGAGAACACACGGGCACCCTGCAACTGATCAAACAAGTCGTCAATCCTAGGTAGTGGATATCAATTCTTAATGGTTAACTTGTTTAACTACCTGTAATCCATACACAATCTAAGTGATCCATCCTTCTTTTTGACAAAGATAATTGGTGCACCCTAAGGAGAGACACTAGGTCGTATGTGCCCCTTCTCAAGGAGCTCTTCAAGCTGAATCTTGAGCTCATTAAGCTCATTAGGAGACATTCTGTAAGGTTCCCTGGATACTGGTGCAGCACCTGGCACAAGGTCTATATAGAAATCAATTACTCTATGGGGAGGCATACCAAGTAATTCTTAAGGAAACACATCTGTGAATTCCTGTAACATGGGATGATCATCAAGAGAAGTTTCAATTTCTACTTCCTCATCCCTATCACTAATCATGATGGCAAATAAGTGGCACCCTTTTTGCATGCACCACTTAAGTTGCATATTGGAAATCATACAAATGGATACTGCCCTCTGAACCCATAGGATTACTATAGCATTACCGTTGTCATCTAAACATTCTACCTTCTTTTGCCGACAATCTAGCTTGGCCTTATGTGCATAAAGCCAATCCATGCCAAGTACTATCCCATAGGATCAAAGAGGAGTGATATGTAGATTTGTAATGGTAGTCATGGTACCAATCTATATCAGGCAATCCTTAACTAAGGAGGTGACGGGTATTCTAGAACCTAAGGCTAACTCTACCTCCCAACTAACTTCTTGTCTAGCTACCACTAGCCCGCAATGCTCCACGACCAATGGAGAAACAAAAGAATATGTAGCACCTGAATCAAATAGAATAGTAACTCTGTTACCTCCAATCATGCTTGTAGTCTCAATCACAGTAGCCTGATGTTTAGCCTGGCAGTTGTCAACTACTGCAAAAACTCTATGGGGTCTACCCATATCACCAACAGTGGGCTCTGATGCTGCGATGCGCTGACCACCCCCTTGAGGGGCAATCCCTAGCCCATTTCCCCATGGCACCACAAGAGTAACATGGCCCTCAAGTCTGAAACTGGGTACCCTGGGGTCTAGAAAGCTGTGAGCCCCCTATCCTACTAGAACCACTATAACCACCCCTGGAGGACTGCTGAGTCCTAGATGGGGGTGTCGATGATGCCTGTGACCTTTGGTCCCTACTAGGAGTCTATGATTGCCACTGTTTGCGCTTGGAGCCCTATTTCCCCTAAGGGGCCTTCTGTCTTTTTCCCTAATATGACTATTGTTGAGATGGAGGGGACTTGTAAGACCCCGAGGAATGCCTGTTATTTTTCTAGCTGTTGTTATTCCCTTTCTAATGTGTTTTCTGATACCCTGAATTCTGTGGTGTGGTGTTTCAGTTCTGAGACCAATCTCATGCATCCTGTCCCCTACCCTGAATTTCCTTAGCTATTAAGGCCTTTTCCATGGCCTCCCAAAGGTTCCCTAGTGCTACCATGCACACTGAACCTGATATGGATGCATTCAACCCTCGAACAAAGTGGTTGACCTTGATCTTCTTATCTCTCATATAGTCTACATAGGGTAGAAGTTCCAAGAAATTACACTCATACTATGTGACGGTGAGCCCTCTCTACTGAAGGTCATGAAACTCATCAATCCGTCACTGCCTATAGTGCTCAGATAGGTAACAATCCCTGAATCTCTCTAAAAAGGTGCCCCAAGTGAGGGTGTCCATAGCCAGATTACCCTTTAACTCTTTTGTCCTCCACCAAATAGTTGTTGATCCTCTCAACAAGTGGATAGCAAAGCATGCCCTCGTATTGCTCCCATAAGGGCGCAATCCAAAACTTCTCTCGAGGCTCAAAAGGAAGGCCTCAGCCTCACTCCCACCCATGGCTCCTGAAAAAGGTGGTGGGTTAAGGCATATAAGTTCCCTGATGTGGTCCCCTATGTCACAGGGTACCCTCTCAAAAATTGGAACAACTACCTATGGAGGTGGCATGTGTACTGACTCACCCTTGTGGTCAGCCTGGTCCTCCACAACTCTAGGTGGGGGACTCCTACTATGCTCATGCGCTGCACCCCCGAGTCCTGCATGTTGATTATCCTATGATATCCTATCCAATATGATCCCAAACAGATTTTGAAAGGCATTCAATACATCCTGGTTGGGGTTGGGGGTTGTTCGGGAGGAGGCCTTTGCTCCTCACCATTACCCCCTACATTCTGCTCCAACTAAACTTGTGCTAAAGGGGCATGTTTATGGCCTTGTCCATGGGCAGGAGCTTCCCACGTTATTGGAGGCATCCCACACACATATGAAGGTGGTATAAGTTGAAGGTAGTGTTTTAATTTGAATTAAATATGTTTAAAGTTATAGTAGTATAACAAGTGGGCTACCTAAAAATGACCCCAACACACCCCTAGACACTTCATAACCCCTCCAAAAGTCCACTTTAAAAAGTAATTTTGAAAACCCAATGAGATGACCACACTCCCATCTCCCAAACCAAGGTATGCATATGGGGATTCACTAATGTACTAATCTAGGTAGGTGGACAACCATTCCCAAGATGACATGTCATGGCCTTAAGTACAAAACACAAGTGTCAAATGACACACAATACATTTACACATCACTAGGCCATGTCATATCCACTTAGACAAATCTCACAAAGAATTAAGAAATACATTTAAGGATTACACTTCCACAATCAACCAAATACATTTACGAATAAAATTATGAAACAACGAGGTCTTGTCTTTCATTAGACACAACCTTGGCTCAAACTGAGTTCACAGATCCCTTTGTTTGATTCCCTGGATAAAATACCATGGTTTCTTACCTGCACACTCAATTCAAAGATCAGTAGTCTGAGGAGATAAATATACATCATAAGGAAATAAGCAATATTCAAAATTTAAGGAAATCATCAACATACTAAGTTTATTACTAAAGATCTCAAGAATACATCAATTTCATTTTAAGCATTTAACATAAGGTAAGATTCACATTGCATGAATTCAAAATTAAATATCTATTTCTAATAATTCCCAAATTCATCAATTACCCATAACATAATCATAATATATTTCCAAATCAATTGTCTCTGAAATAAATGTCCATAATAAAAAACATAATATAGTCCATAAGGTGCATCATAAAGCATCATGTGTCCACACATCCAAAATGATCAATCCATTGCATAAAGCATAAAATCCATAATGTCCATAGTGCATCAAAAGTAAAGTATCATATGCTTAATCTATCATAAGAAAAAAAGATAGAAAACTACGATGGGGTTCAGGGTGAGGCCTCACACAGAGGTACAGAGTAACAAGGGAACCCCTGAATGAGCAGTGAAACTGGAAGGCCAAGCTGGTGCTCAAAGGAGAATGAGTGAGACTCCTGGAATGGAATCCCCAATGAAGGTGGGCCAATAGATGGGCTGAATCTGTCGGCTAAGAGGAGATGAATGTCCATAGATATTCCCTCAACAATTGGAGGGGATGGCTCAATGCAAGGAGTGACCATAACAGGAACTGTAGAAGAAGAATCATGCAGAACAAAGGTTGGCACAATAGGAGGAGGTGGAGAAGCCACAACACTGATCTTAGGAGCAACATAGAAGTTCAGGTAACCTGACTTCTTCTCACTAGGCACTCGTGATGAAGGAGAGATATCCTATGACATAGGAGATGGTGACCCAAAATGGGAGAAGGAGTACAGGTGGGTGGCATGATCAACTATCCCTATAGCAATAATGTGGCCAGTCGCACGATCTCAGATGTGAATAGAATCTACAGTGAACTCAACTGTCTTCTCTATCCCACTGTGAGTAATTTGATAAATGGAGAGAAGGTTCGATGACAAGGATGGGACATATAGTACATCATGGAATGCACCACCATCGATGTCAATAGAACCCTGACCACACACGGGCATAATAGTATCATTCCCCATCAATATGTGTGGGGTAGTAGAGGCCGAAAAGGCTAAGAAGAAATTTTGAGAAGATACCATATGATGAGAGGCACCGGAATCCAAAAACCACCTAGAAGAGGGAGCTATAGGAGATACACATAAGGCATGACCCTTTCTGTTGTCTGACCCATCTTCCTGAGATGATGATGAGGAAGAATAGCGAGAAGAGGAAGAAGGAATATCAATGTTGCTCTTATGAAGAAGAGCTGTCAAATCTGCAATCTGTTGGGCATATCCATCTACCTTCTTCTGAAAGCACTAAGACTCATCATGATTGAACTTATTGCAATAAGTACACTTGGGTTTGTCTATCTTTGATTTCCCCTTAGGTGAAGGTGGTGGGCTAGACGAATGGTAAGAAGGAGAATCCTTCCAAGAGTATGTGGATGATGATACATGTTTCTGTTCCAGTTTCCATGAAGATGGGTGAGAAACCAAGGCATGGCTCATAGAGCCAGAAGTATCATGCAGATGTTGAATCTTTGACTGCTCTTGAGTCAACCGATCATAGAAGGCCACAAATGAAGGCATATTATGCCTAGGACCCAAGGTATCCATAGTGGAATAGAAAATGGAGGAGAAAATCTGGAACTCTCCACGAAGCTTTGAGAGTATTAGAAAGATACAATCATCATCTGATTTGGTCTTCCCACATCCCTGTAAAAGTGATCGGAGAGCATTGAACTTCATCAAGAAGTCCTCAATGGTAGAAAAACTATCAGGAGACAAGGATGTCAACTCTAAATCAAGTTGAAGTGCCCTCAATGCATTCACTATGCCAAAAAGATCTGCAAACTTTCCCTAATAGGCGCGAGGAGTGGTCAAACTATCCAGATGAAACAATAAGCTGTCTGAAATGTGCAATGCAATCAAACCCATGGCTTCATCCATTTTTTTTCTGTGCTGAAGGACCTCAAACAGACGCTGCAGAATAGGTTGGCTCTCATCCAGACATGACCATAAGCCACGTGACATGAGTAGCTTGGTCATGTGTGCTTTCTAGGTGTGATAATTGTGTGGTGTCACTCGGGCCACACAGGGCTCCAACATTGAGAGAAGTAGACAGAAGTAGAAGGGTCATTTCTAAATTGAATTACAGAAATAAAATGCACCCCCCCCACAATGTATAAGTCTATCCCATACAACAAATAAACAAGTATAAAAGGCACAAAAAATGAGAACAAAACCTGGATGCCAGATGTAGAGATGGAGGAAACTGAAGCCTCTAATTCAATAGAAAAATTGAGAGCTCAAACTACCAAATCAGAAATCAAGACCAACACCATTGCATCAAGCTTGGAAACACCTTTTCAGCGATATTTCATTTTTTAAAAACGGACACCGTATGCACAAGTTACGGCCGAAAAACCAACTGCTCCTCCAAAAAATGAGCTCACTAGAAAAAACCAGTCACGGGAAAAAATTTGATGGTCAAACGACTATCACCAAGCATTGCAAATAATTTGACGGTTGTCAGACAGTCACCAGCCCATTGCTGACATCAACATGACGTCATTGCCGGAAAGAGGATATCGGTTGCCAAAAAAAAGTTGCGGCCTTGGGAAGGTGATGTCACCTATTGAAAAGGTGATGTCAGCAGATGGCATGTGGGTGGTGGCTCAGTGGCATGCTAGCGGCACTGTGGTGGTGCGGCCACTCCCAAGCAGTGCTGCAGTGGTGGCAGGGCGGAGCTAGGGCCGCGGCGGCTACCGGGTTGTGCAGTGGTGGCGTGCCGATTTGAACGGGGTGCGAGTTGGGCACGAGTGGCGTGTTGGCAACATGTAGGTGGCACGTTGGCAACGCATTCTGCCTATGCCAAAAAACCTTTGAAAACCCTTTTTTTATAAATTCTTTCCTTGAAAAACATGTCGTACGGCCTTGAATGGCGAAAAAAATTCCCAGATGCTACTGTGGCCAAATATGGCCAACTTTATATGATTTTTGACTCTCCCGGGCCTTCTAAGCACAATGGTGGAGTCTCTTTTGGATCCAAGTGCTCCAAAAAATAGTGCTTCCTCTAAAGCAAGGAAAAAACCTAAGAGAAGTTGTGACTTTCTGCTGCGAATCTCAGCTTCAAAAAACCTCAGACTAGGCAACAACAGGGAAGCTCTGATACCATGTAGAATTTGATGAATAAATCCATAGTTGCCAAGAAACCTGCATGCAAGAACCTGATATAGAAAAGAAGTAGGAAGAGAGAAAGATAAGAACTCAGAAGTTGCTCAAAAAGTGAGAGCGAAAAATGTAATCTGAATTAATGAAAAAGAAACTACAAAGTTCAACCTATAAAGGTGAATGAAACCCTAAAATAGGAAAATCTAGGTTGCACATTAATAATTAATATATATATTAATTATAATGCACCTAAAAGATAGCTTAAGTAAACTAGAGTAAAAGATAACTTAATTAATTAAATCAAAATGATCTAATTAATAAGTGTGAATAGATAATTACTCTAACATAATGCCCTGCCAGGGAACCGAGGAGAACTAACCCAAACATGCCAATAAGTTAACAGGATAATTTTTTTTTAAATGTTTACAACCAATAATGATAACAATGCAGAAGCAACACAATGAGATACATGACATACACATAAATACAGTTCATCAAAGGTTACAAATATCAAGGGTTCCTTGACTTAGAATTTCTTAAGAAAACTAACCTACGAAGAACAACTATAATGAACTAATATAAAAGATATATCAACTAAATCCATAATAACCATCTCATATAATAAGACTACATATACAACTAATACCTAAGGTATAGAAAATAATTGACATCTACTGCACAAGTCGCAGGGTGTGAAATAATACATAACAATACAATACATCCTCTAAAAGTATGTTAACCAATATACACATATGATACAAGTATACAAATCATGAAATTGAACAAGTCTCTAGAAGAATAATAAGATAGAACTGCAACAAAGATCATCCAAGCATGAAGAAGAATGTTGGGTCTCAATGGTAATAAGAATCACTACCACCAAACCTCGTGGAACCAAAGGTCCACTCCCATCATGTTGAGGAGATAGTATCAGGCCCACTCACACGGGTATACAATAAGAAGGTAACATCATAGGTATACAAGACATCATACAGAAATGCATAGGAAGATCCTAGAAGCTCTGTAAAACACTATAAGGAATCTACACAGTACCAGAGGCACCAGAAACACGTAGGATAACCTAAGCTGTATATAGGAAGGTGTCATCATCTATGTCTAACCCTTAATTTTTGTCCTGGTAGTCTCTCTGGACCTCGGCACTCAAGTGACCATACATGGTATCAATGACCTCTCAAATAGATGAAGTTACTAACTATGCCAGACGCACACTTCTCAAGGTGTAAAGCATCATCTCATCCTCTATCTTAGCCTATAATAGAGCTCAAGCATGGGTGAGGAAACATATCTTATTAGTTCATTTAAAACCCCCAATTTAATCATTATGTTATCACTTGTTAAGATTACTTACAATAAGTGATCCTGGAAGCTACTTACGGGCCCCGACACTTATTGCAAGCCACCCCCTACTACACAACTAGGTAACCTACCCTAGTTTCACTGATCCTACAAGATCTAGCAAGGGTACAATTGAAAATAAACTTAGTTCCAATTCCCCACATAATAACAAGAATGATCATACAAATATACACTCTCACAAAATATATAAACAACATCAAAATGAAATACATAACTCTTGAAACTAGTTCTTGCCCATACAAGAACTATTGGTTCTCAATTAACCAAAACCACTTAAAATACTCTCACAAGATCACATAAGACAAGCTTAGACAAACCAAGTTGGGTAAAAAGATCGAACTAAAATAACACCATATGGAACATGCATTGAAAACATGCAAGACACCATAAAGAAACATAAACCTCAAAACATCTGATTTTACCTCCTAAAAGTTGACTTAGTCTCAAGATACAATAAAACATAATCCACAAGCATGCAATGACATACATATCATAAAATAATTCAAGTCTAAAAATGAAACTCTATTGAAAATAAAACTCCACCGAAGGCCACACTCTTAATCCAACAATGATCATCAATCCAAAACAAATCCTAGAATATAACCATTTAAAACCCTTATCGAGAAACAATATATTTGATGTCCTATTAAATTCAATTACAAAATATTACCATGTTATAGGTTTAAAATGATCTTGGATAACATTTGGCTTAATTAATTACAAGAAGGTCGACTCAACATCTATTTAAGAATAATAATTAAGAAAGGATATAGATTTGATTAAGCCAAAAAGAATACAACATAATTACGACGTAAATACACATTTAAGGTTCTCTTGTAGATTAAATTCATACTTTATTAATTTATCAAATCACCCTATAAAACTAGTCATATAAATTAATTAATTAATAACTTTAAAATATTAATAACCATATATTAATTAATTTGTAATTAATAATAGTAACTTGTATTAATTAATAAATATTGAAAGAAATGCTTAATTATTAAAACCAATTACATATATTAATATTTCTAAAAAAATTAACTATTTTAAAAAAATTAACCATATATAAATACGGGGGTGTCTATTCGGTCCCCGACACCCCCAATACACCACAACCCTTTTGAAAAGGTCGAGCCCTGCCTGCAACTCCTTTTTGTCGGCAGCAGGGGCCCTACCGAGTATGGCAGGCCCTGCCACCATCAATAGTGAGGCTGTCATATGCAAGCCCTATGGGGGGACATGGGTTGAAGCCCTGCCACCCCACCAAACACTTTTTTCTTTTTTAAAAGAAATTTTATTTCTTTTTTTTTTAACTTTCTTTTAAAAAAAAAATGAACTCATTTCTTTCCCAAGTCATTTAATCTTTTTTTTTCAAAAAAAATAAAGTAATTACCAGTCTGTATTTATTTTATTTTTTTCTAGTAGCATATCCAAATTTCTTAATATATTTTTTTAACAATAGATTGGCATAATCCTACATTTGCAATAGTAGGAATATATTTTCATATCTGCAATATATATAGTTTTATTTTTAAAGAAGAGAAATAGTTCTAAATGAGGAATATTGATAGATTTTTATAGAAAACACGCAATTGATGCAAATAAGGAAAATATATTAAATCTAATATTAATCTTTATTTTAAGGTCATTTTCCAAGAAAGCAAGTAATCTCTTGTTTTTCCTCTTTTTCCATGCAGATCTAGATCTGGGGTTTTGAAAAGAAACCTAGAAAGGGTGAAATTTCTTCCCTCCAAGGTAAGGCATTTACAAATATGAAGGTATAACCCATTTTTGGCAAAAATAAAAAATTTCTCACAAAAGAAGACAACTTTCACAGATCTGAAACCCTAAAGGCAATTTTGAAAAACTAAATCATTCCAAATGAAAACCCTGATGCCCAAATTACAATCAAAGCAATTAAATGAAACCCTTAAGCCCAAACATAGATCTATCATGCAATCATGAAGGAAAAACCAAAGAATTGATCCAATAACCTATTCTTCTAATTTTAACTAATAAAAACACATAATGTCAAACAAGGAAGATTCAAGCACATGATCCTAGCATTCCAGATGCATAGACGATAGGGATCTGGAAGATAGAATTAATAAGATCAAGATCCTACCTTAGTAAAAATGAGAAGATCCAATTTCAATCCAAGTAATTCACAAATCAAATCAATTCACAAATCTAAAATGCTCCTAAGCTTCCAACAAATCTCCAATCACCTGAATTCTCCTTCTCCCTGATTGAACAACCTCCAAAATGGATTTCAATCCAAAGGTATAGAAAACCAGGCAATTAGGTTTCCAAAAAGTGAAACCCTAATGGAATATTAATTATCTAATTAAAAATTAAAAGAAATGATTTACTTTGAATTTCACTTAAAGCAATGCACAACTCAACTTTATAATATAAAAACAAAGTCATAATTGAAAATGCATGAGAATATTTCTATTTAAATAAATCAATTAATCATGCAACTTAAGGTAATACTCAATAATCAATTTGCACAATTAATTACAATTATTGGATTTAATATTTATTAAATCTCAATTATTTAAATCAAGACATAATAATTGAATCAATTAATTAAATATAGGAATTTAATTAATATTTAATTATTAAATAGCCATATATTTAATATATCAATGTTTTAAAGGTGCAATTATTAACATTAATATATACCATATATAATAATTAAATAAAAACAAACCAAAAGCATCATTAATCCAACTAAAAATCATCTAAACAGAAAAACCAACTGAAACAGAAACACAAGCACACACAGAAAGGCTCATGAATCCATGTCACTTGACGGATTCAAATAGGGTAGCTAGTCAAATTCTTGTCCAGTTTTAGGATAAAATAAGGGTTTAGGGTATGGATTTAGGCCTAAATATTATCTCCCCTCTCTTACCATTGAGATATTGTGATAGGGCACATTCACTCCTACCAATTCAAGGAAGACATAGCCCGATACCTACAAACTTGTCATCAAAAAGACGTTATATGCATACATATAATATAACAAACAATGGTTGAGAACAGTTTATCATGTGGATCTCACCAAAGAAAGTAACTATAACTCTATCCTATACCATACCAAACACGCCAAACAGAAAAGTAAAATATACAAATGATCCATGTGAATACAGATATAGGGTCAGTATTGTTAGAAAACCATAATAAAAATGACATCATAGCATATACATAACCATCTTGAACTATCCATAAATCATATGCAAATAGAAGATATAATACACTAAGCAATGAATCAATAACATAATGAAAAGTAATACATGAATATCCTCAAAATCAGTTGAAATAACCAACACATACATAAAAAGGTCTAAAAGTGTTCGGAAAACATAGCTCAAAAGAAAACTAAAGGGTGGGTATTACATGAAGTGTGTCTCATCTTCTATAAAAAGCCTTGAAGGAGAAGTCAAGGTATAGACCTACCAACCTTGGTTTTGCAAAGCCAAAATTGCAAAAGGTTCAACCTTGCCTTGGTTGAAGCTTTTTAGTTGGCCAATTCACTTGGGTTTTCCACCATTGGATAGGAAACTCCATAGGAAATCTAATCTGTTGATTTGAGCACCAACAGATTGGTGAATCTGATGAACTATAACTGATTGAATGTTTGAAGATGATAGTTTGATGATCACCGAGCTGCAAAAGTGAATGCAAGACATCAAATCAGTTAATCTATTGTATTTTCCTTGATGTCAACTTGATATGGTTTGACTATTCATACACATATTGTCATAACCTTGAAGATCTCAAGAGATAAATTTTATGTGGTCGGTAAAACATAAAAGGTCTGTATACACTGAGTGACAGTGAAAATTGACTAGTTCACAGTGTATACCGAGCATAGCAGTAACCAACAAAGTGTTACCGAGAAAGAGTTAATGATCGAGCATAACTTGAGTTAAATAATGACAAAATTTCTTAGCTCACAGAGCTACAATTTAGAGATTGACTGATTAATTATTTTATTATCAATGATCAGTTAATCTAAAGCAAGGAAGGAGATTAAAAGTGTGTTTTATTCATAGTTATCAAGGGGAGATGTATAGAATAAAACTAAAGCAGATCTTTACAGTATAAAGCAAATCACTGCATGTTTTATGGATCAAGGGGATATCTATGAAAAAAATAAGGAGATTGAGTGGCTAATCATTTCTATATAAAGAGACAAGAAATTCATTATCAAAGAGAGGAATGCTTAGTATATTTTGTCTAAAGATAGAACTCTTCATGCAGATTTGATCATAAAGGTTGAAGAATAGAGCCAAGAAATTGTGCAGACACCAAGAAACAAAGGATAGAGCATTCACCGAGAAGATTAAAGAAAGAAAGCAAAGGAACTGAAGTATATATTGATCAGAGAGGTATTATTGGACTAACAATATATCTGAATAATTGCAAATCAAGTTGTATTTTGAACAGATCATTTATTGTATCAGTTTAACCATTGATTCATAAAATCTCTTAACTGAGTGGGATTTCACAATCCTTATTATATTGAGATACTCAAGAGTATCAAAAGGTTTT
The DNA here is from genome assembly GCA_018584345.1 of Thuja plicata. Taxonomy (NCBI): domain Eukaryota; kingdom Viridiplantae; phylum Streptophyta; class Pinopsida; order Cupressales; family Cupressaceae; genus Thuja; species Thuja plicata. The sequence goes on along the minus strand of MU228395.1, from coordinate 549,464 downwards.
CTTGTTGATAGCATAGTGAGTGTTAGGTCAAAAGATAAATTGTTGGTTTTAAATCCTCTAACAAGGTCGCACTTAACAGTTTGTATTGTAACCTTTAACAGGTTTGTCTCTTCAACGAGCTCACTTCAGAACAGTGAAAATATTTTGGGTTACTAGCCCTAGGTGGTTTTGTTGGGATTAGTGGAAAGTAGTACTAAGAGGGGAGGGGTGAATCAACACCTCTAAAACTTTTAACTCTTTTCACCCTTCATCATTAGTAATCATTCTTTACTGTATTACTGACCATTACTGTTGTTCATTCTTATGCATGTAACATTAATTTTTAATCTTTAATTGTTTGAGAAATTCATAGAAATATTCATGAAAGTAATAAACACATAACACAAGATATGATATCACAGAAAACTCCTGTTAGGAAGTAAAAAATGTTGTGGGGATGGCACCCACAAAACTTCACTATCTACAGAATGGAAGGGAGCTGGTAAAGCCTTAAATTTGATCACTTCTGATGATCTACCCTATTAGGAGTATTAAAGTGGAGACCTATTAAGATCTACTATGTTAAGAGCTTTAGCAACATAGATTAAAGTGTGCACTTGATTAAGAGATTTACAATAGGACTGTTAGGTCCACCTTTCTTGAAAGGACTTCTTAAGTGTACTACACTTGTTAGAATGAGTACATATGTTTGACCTGACTGTATGTAATCTACAATTTTTTATCACAGATCCATTAAAGCTCTCATAATAAGAATATCACCTATAGTGATTGATTAATACCTTTCTCTGCTCATCGGTAGCCTGTGTTCTTGTTCTTGAAACTGATTTGATGCATTTTTGTCCTTCTGAATGAAATCTCTTGTCTGGTTCTTAGATGCTCTCTATGGCTACAATATTCATTGAACAAAAACATGTTTACAATAGATTGAACGTCTATTTATACAAGTATTTGACCTATTCTAGAATAATGCATTACAATGTTAACTCTTAGATCCAAGGTTTACAAATTGAACTTGATCTTTAGTTTGCATGTTTTAAATCAGTAAAACTAATTAAAATAATAATAAATACATTTCTTCTTCCACACATGATGGTTTTAAAAACAAATAAATAAGTTATATATACAACTTCAATGATTTATCTGATGTGGAAAGTTAGATCCACTTTTTGCGGGATGTAACTAACTATCAGTTCTTGTTCATCGGGTTGAATTGAAAGTCTATCAGTGTTCCTTTGTTGAACTGATCATTGGGTTCCCTTCAACTATCAAGTTCTTCTCTTTGTTGTTCCGTCAGGTTGCACTATTGTTACTCGTTAGGTTCCTTTAACCTTTTTGTCAATGGGTAACACTGAATAGTGTTTGTCAAGATGCTTTTAACTTGGAAGTATTGGGTAACCTTGGCGTCGAGTAGTGTTGTTCCCTTTCTGTCGATGTAGTGAAAACTGATGGTGTAGATCATATTTTTCCTTATGTATACTAATGGAAAAATACAATGCTTCAATCTCCTCCTTGGACATTAGTATCAAAAACTGATATGTGCATAATACTAAAGTGTTTAGTATGTACACCATATTTATATCCTTGTCATTATATGACTCCCCCTAACTATATGCATCGGTATAGTTTAAGTATATATGTACATGTATACTTGCCTCTGTACTATACATTCCCTATTCTTTTCTCTTTCAATTATTTGACTGTACACATCATTTCCTCCTTTCACTTCCCCCTTCTTTTACTGTGATTGTACATATAACTTCCACCTTTATTTGATACTCATGAAAAAAATGTACAACTTATAAGATGCCAAAAATGTGACAAAAATGTGTAACTTAAAATGTGTCAAGAATATGTGAATGGGTGTTCTTGATGTCTTCGAGCAATTTCTCCCATTTTTCTTTTAGGAGTTCTAGTGCCATGTACTCTATCTCTAGCCTTGCATGCATATCATAAATGTTGTCTAGGACAGACATTTCTAGGGTGGTAATTAGTGTTCTTGCCTTTGTCATATGTTTTTGCATTAGTGAGAGTGTTAGTAAGAGTTCTTATTGAAGCTCATTTACCCCATCTCTAAAATTTGTCTCTACAATCTGAATGTCCTATCTCAATTTCTGAGCCAGTTTGATTTGCTCATTATGCAATTTTATTGCCTCTATAATATTCGTGAGACTTTGTGCACTTGTCTGAAGATCATCATCCATCTATGCTATATTGTTAGTATACTCCTGTGTGAGTTGATCAAGTGTACATAATTTTTGTATCAAAGTTTCTGAGATGATTGGATCAATTGTGCTCACCAATTCAGAAAGCTTTACCTTTTTCAATGCCACTTCCTGGCTTATCTTTTCTTCTATCTTGAAGTCATACTTCTGTTCAAGTCTTTCTTCCATGACCTTCTCAGCATCGATGTTCTAAGATGTGATTGCCTATGTGAGAACCACTAGTTGATCAAGCATTGGCATTGTTTGATCAACATCTACATCTGGTACTATTTTCTAAAGTATATCTCTTGCTACTTGTAGTACCTTTGCCTCCTTTGTGGCTTTCCTTAATTTGTCTTGCATTTCTTTTCTCTCACAGAGTCTTGCATACTTGGTCAATTTAGTTGGATCCAATGTCTTCAGATAAAAAATAGGAATCTCAATGATTTCATCTAGAGTTACTGGATTCTTATGCTTTCTCTTCTTCTTCTTTGAGACTTGTGGGGATGTAGATGTATGAACTACCAATGCTAGTTCATTTTTCCTTTTTGAAGTGCTTGGGGAAGGCTTTGTTGATGAAGCTTCTTGTGTTTTCTTCTCAGGGTGCACCTGTCAGTTTGAGGAAGACGTCTCTCCATCAACCTTGGGTGTCTCTACAGATTTTTCTTCTATTTTCTTCTCCATCTCATCTTTCCTTGCTTCTTCACTCCTATATTTCTATGTTTCCTCTTCTACCTTTTTTTTTTCTTCTTTACTTTGATCAGTAGACTTATCTTTTTGATCATCCATTGCAGTTTGCTTTGTAGTTGTGTCCTTTATATTATTTTTTGTGTCTTTTGCTTCAGCATCACCCTTATCCTTGGGTGTGCTTGTGTCCTTTGGAGTAGATCCATCATTACCCTCTAGTATGTTGATTTCCTTCATTAATACTGGCATATTGCTTTGAGTGTTAGCTTGGGCTTTATCTAGAGTGGTGTCCTGCTCATTGATTTGATCTATTTGAGCAGTGACATCCTCAACTTTTTGTACTTGCTCTGTAGGGTCTGGTTCTATTATGTCCATGATTGATGTGTCCTACCATGTCTCATCAGCAACATTCATTTATTTTTCCTCTGATGTCTTCAATTCTTTTTTCCTTCCCTGATCCTTAAGTGTTATGAATATTACATCGTCTTTCTTCTGTGGATCTTTATCAAAGTCATAATTGGTGATGTCTTGAATGCAAAGATCATACATTACCTTGTCCAAATCTATTGGCTCCATATCTTCAACATTGTCCAAAGAAATGTGTTGAGGACTTGCCTTGTATTTCTCCTCCGCTCTATGAGGTCTGTCGGTGAGAATTAACTGTTCCTCATAACTTGTTGACTCTGCTAGCAGATCTAGGAGTTGTCTCCATTTTGTTTTGGTCATTGTGTCTAGCTCTATAAACTTATCTTCAAGTACTTTGTAAGCCCTTATCTTGGATACAAACTTGCCTAAGTGCTTCTTCATAATTTCTTTGATTTCTTCAACCTTATATTCGGGAGGCATAAGTGTAACAAGTACCCTCTCCCTTGCTTCTCTTTCGGTCTGTAGAGAATATGACCACTGCTGGGATATTCTGTTATCCAACTCTTTCGGTATTTGGTTCATAAATTTAGCTTGTACATATTTTAATTTTACCATTAAACTGATGATTGCCTCTTGTATCTTATTTTGGTCCTCTGGTTTGAGTGTATCCCATTGTCTTATTTTCTTACCAGTCTTTATACCATGTATATCAATGGATTCAATAGCCTCATAAATTGTTATATTTCTAAAATTCTTCTTTGTCACATTAGGCTCATCATCTTTTGTGTCTTCTATGTTATCTTTTGTCTTAACCAACCTTTTTCTCCTCTTTGTAGGTGTAGTCTTCACAATTTGTTCCTTTATTTTCTTTGTTGGTTTCTTACTCTTATAGGTCCTTACTTGACCTTTCTTAAGAGGTGTGGTATTGGTCTTAGTAGTTTGACTCCTTGTCCTCTACTTCTTTGTAGGAGGTGGAGGTGTATCAGATTCAGTTTCCTTAGAGTCTGATTTCTGCTCATCTTTCCCTTCACCGATGGTTCCATGTTCATTAGTTTCCTCAGTTTATTCTTGTTCCGCCTCATTTACTGATAGAATCTTTTTAAGAATCTTGACCATCTTATTTTTCTTATTGACAGTCTTCTTAATTTCTAGGCCTCTTTTTATCTTTGATCTAGCCTCTTCATAGGTTCCAAACCTTGGTTTCTTGCTATCAATAGGCTCATTGATCAATGCATCACTAGCATTGGTTGCTTGATCTATGTTGATTTCATAATCAAGTGGTGCTAACCAAGCTGTCCTTGGTACAACTGGTTTGATGTGGGTGAAATCTGTATCCACCATAAAACATATTTCATCCTTATGTTTTTCTATCAATTTCTCAGGGACCCTTGTCTTTTCCATCATCTTTTCCTTGAATTCAAGGAAGTATGCAGTCATAGTAGATTCAAAATTATCTCCAAGTGAAATAATTAGTTCACTAATCTGTAATATGACTAGTTTTGTAGAGTCCCATTTCACTTTTCCTACTAAAGGAAAGTATTCTTGAAAGTAGAAAAATATACAGATTATAAGTGAGCCGAACTTACATGTGTTAGACTTTTGAGACCTGATTGTATTCTTGTTCTCATCAAGTTATTTTAAAAGTATCTTAGATAGATCCATTTTTATGTCCTTGGTCACTATTTTGTAAGTTGTGCTTACTAATGTTACTGATATTTTGTTCATCTTGCTTGCCTAAAAGATCTTGTACCCAATCACGCATGCACCGAATCTCAGTTCTTCGTCGATGATGGTGTTCACTTTCAGACCTTTGTTATCTCATTCAGCTTTAGTAAGCTTTTAAACTTCTTTCCTGGAAGGATGTTTTTGACCCTTAGGATTTTTGGGTATTGGATAACCAGTGACAGCGTGAACGACACCCTTAGTGATTCTCTTGGGTTGATCTAACCACAACTTTTGGTCATGCATTATGCTGAGTACCAATCTGATCTAGTCAGTTTTGAAGTCCCTTGGAAAATACAGGGCATTAGTTATCCCTTTAACCTATAAGTGTTTGTGCTCTTCCTTCATGTTTCCTTCTACATCACAAACCTTCTTGTAAGCTTCATCCATCTCTAGATCACCTATTTTTGTGATCTTATAGTGAATATAAGACCTAATGTCTTCTATAAAAAAAACCCTAGGTGGAATCTTAGAAAACACGTTGGTTTCATCAGGCTGTGATGTAATCTCCAAGCATATCTTTTATTTGGGTTCTACATAGGTGTTATTTTTTATTAACCTAACCATATTCTTCTTATCACTCTTAATCTTAGTTATTCTTGAGGTGGTTGCCATCATTTTTCAAGTTTTAGGTCTTTCTTGAAATATTTAGGGCTTTCTCAAAAAATAACGATAGAGATCTTTTGGTTCCCTCGGTACTTACTTCGATCTGTGATAATAGTGAATGATCTATTTTTTGTGTGCTTGGATCAAGTTGAGGTCGCTTTGTTGAATGCTCTTCAATTGCTCTATTTTTTGCTATGTTTTTCTCTTCAAATCACGGGTGCAAAATGAAGTGCTCTCGTCGACTATTTATAGACTTTTTCCCTAATTCTTTGTCATAAATTATCAATGACTCATTGGGACATGAAGACGGAGTTTATCAAGAAAACTTTCAAAATCATCGTCGGCGTTGACAGAATGCTCGGGACTGTTGTTAACAATTTTTCTTTTACCGATGGATATCAATATCCTATCGTGACAACTTGTAAGTTTTCTTTCTTATCGATGGGTGTCGAGATATATGTGTTGACCGACAATTTCTAGTAAGTGTAAATAGCTCATCCTTTATATTCACCGATGATTTTTGGTATGTGTATACGGATGGGGTTGTTTTCTTAGAATTGAAACAAGTAACATAATATGCATCTTTATTTATTCAAATTATGACTATTTATCAATTGTATAATGGAACTGATGCAAAATATAACTTGGTGTTGTGCAATTCCATACTTACTTGTTCAGCTTAAGTGGGGGTGGTGATGTCACCAGATCCATTGGATGGGGTGTCACCATTTACATTGCTTGGTCTAGCTTCATCATTGCTTGAAGCTTTTCTCCACATTTTGTCTCTATCCCTCTGGATATATTCAATGGTGTTTCCATTGGGATATTTTCTTGTCTCTATCATTTGGTCTTTGTGATCTTTCTTTAGATGACCAACTTTGTGACAGTGTAAGCATTCCATTCTGAGGTATGACCAGCCTCTATACCTTTTGGTCTATGCCCTCACGCAGTTCATAGAAATGTGACCATATCTACCATATGTTGTATAGTTTTTCCACGTATTGTAGTCCATACATATTGATTACCAATTCTCTTTGGTTGATAGGGAGTTTCTTGACTTTTAGGCTTCCATGCTTGCCTTTTCTTTTTCCAGCATTCAAGGCTTGTGTACCCATTCATCTTGCATGTAGGAAAATATTTGTCCATGTAGTTTTCCTTCTTGGGTTGATCCATCTTAGACTTACATTCATATGCTTTATGTCCTTTCTTGTTACATTTATAACATAATCCTATGAATGAATATGTGGATTTAGGAATACCTTTCATTTTTCCTCGGCATACATTTGATGTGTGGCCTTACTTTGCACAATACTTGCATGTCAGCTTTCTTGGTCTTGGATTTTCATAGACATTCTTTGGATTGGCTTGATTTGATGATTCTCCATTTTTGGTAAAGCCTAGACCGTTGTTGTTATTGACTCTTCATTGTCCTTCAAGAAAGTCATCCATTCTTTTATTTCTCTCTTAAGCCTTTCTGATAACTTCATTGTGTTGTTGCTGAATTCTAACCTTATGCTTTATTTTTTCATTCTCTTCTCTTAGTTCACCAATAGCCTATATTATTTCAATGAGTTCTATATTCATTCTATTTTCTTCTTGACTCATTAGAATAATCTAATTTGTAATCTCATGGTAATGCTCAGCATGTCTTTGAATTTATAACTCCTTTTCTTGTAGTTTCTTTGTAATCTTCCTTCTGTCATCAATAACAAGTGTTCTTTATGTTTTAGCTTGTCTATTAGAACTCATTACATCAATCATCCTTACCATCTGTGTCTCTTGACTGATTTGCAGCATCTTTATTTTCTCTGTCAGATGTTGATTGATCTCCTTTAGATTTGTGATGTTCTCTTTTGATGTATCTGATGTATTAATTATATTTGATCCTAAAGAATCAAAGAAATTTGGAATCTCTTCTTCTTGATAATATTTTTCATTGCTCTGATTTGCCATACCTTTCCTCTCATCCAGCAATTCTCTCATCTTGATTTTGGCTTCTTTATACTGTTCATAGAACATATGTATCTCAAGATTTTTATTCTCAATATTCTTATCAAGTTTGTACTTCTCCATTCTATGATCTTTGCTCTTAAGCCTTTAAGATTTTCCAAGAAGAGACTTAACTATGATACCAATTGTTGGGATTAATGGGAAGTAGTACTGAGAGGGGATGGGTGAATCAGTACCTCTAAAACTTTTAACTATTTTCCCCATTCATCATTAGTAATCATTCTTTACTGTATTACCAACCATTACTGTTGTTCATTCTTATACATGTAACATTAATTCATAATATTTAATTGTTTGCAACATTCATAGAGACATTCATGAAAGTAATAAACACATAACACAAGATATGATATCGCAAAAAACTCCTTTTAGGAAGTAAAAATTGCGGTGGGGATGGCACCCACAAAACTTCACTATCTACAGAATGGAAGGGAGCCGGTAAAGGATTGCAATTGATAACTTCTGATGATCTACCCTGTTAGGAGTATTAAAGTGGAGACCTATTAAGTTCTACTCTGTTAAGAGATTTAGCAACACTGATTTAAGTGTGCACTCTGTTAAGAGATTTACAATAGGACTATTAGGTCCACCTTTCTTGAAAGGATTTCTTAAGTGTACTACACTTGTTAGAATGAGTACATATGTTTGACTTGACTATATGCAATCTACAATTGCTGATCATAGATCCATTAAAGCTCTCATAATAATAATATCACGTATAGTGATTGATTAATACCTTTCTCTTCTCGTTGGTAGCCTGTGTTCTTCTTCTTGAAACTGATTTGATCCATTTCTATCATTTTGCATGAAATCTCTTGTCTGGTTCTTAGATGCTCTCTATGGCTACAATATTCATTGAACAACAAAATGTTTACAATAGATTGAGCATCTATTTATACAAGTATTTGACCTATTCTAGAATAACACATTACAATGTTAACTCTTAGATCCAAGGTTTACAACTTGAAATTGATCTTTAGTTTGCATATTTTAAATCAGTAAAACTAATTAAAACAATAATAAATACATTTCTTCTTCCGCACATAATAGTTTTAAAAACAATTAAAGAAGCTATATATAAAACTTCAGTGATTTATCTGACGTGGAAAGTTAGATCCACTTTTTGCGGGATGTAACTAACTGTCAATTCTTGGTCGTCGGGTTGAACTGAAAGTCTGTCAGTGTTCCTTTGTTGAATTGATCATCGGGTTCCCTTCATCTATCAGGTTCCTCTCTTTTTTGTTCTATTGGGATGCACTGCTGTTACTCATCGGGTTCCTTTAACCTTTTTTTCATCGGGTAACACTGAATAGTGTTTGTTGGGATGCTTTTAACTTGGCAGTATCGGGTAAACTTGGCATCGAGTAGTGTTGTGCCCTATCTGTCGGTGTAGTGAAAACTGATGGTGTAGATCATATTTTTCCTTGTGTATACTAATGGAAATATATAATGCCTTTAGGTTTTTCCCATATTGGATTTCTACATTAAAATCTGTGTCAAATCTATATATGTTTTATTGTATTGATATTTTTTTTTACACATTATTGAAACTAGATTGGTTGGTTAACACTATGTTTATTTTTTGCTACTCGGTAAAGTCCAAAAAAGATAAACAATATATGTTACCAAGCAGTTTATATTTGTTAAGATTATTTATGGCATACATCTTGATGAAATTGGGACTGTAAGATAACTGAAGGTATTATATTTGAGAGATGAGTTTTTGGTTGGATCTTTTGAAATAATTGTTAAGGCCGTTGATTCACGCCCCCCCCCTTCTCAGTTATTCTAACAATTGGTATCAGAGCTTTGGTGCTTGGAAAAAAAATTTAAAGGGACTTAAGCTAAAGATCACAAGATGAGTAAAAGGGATGTGCCTAAGATGAACAAGGACAACTTTGCATCATGGAAAAGAAGGATAAGAATTATTCTATTTGGTATTGGAAATGATGTTAACAACACTTGGATACTTAATATGTTTCACCTACTAGACCTCTAACTTTTGATCAATTGAGAGAGAAACATGAACACAATTTTATGATGATAGAACTTGCTTCTTCACTAAGCGATGTTGAATTTGAAGATGTGAAATCATGCACCTCTACAAAGAAAATGTGTGACAAACTCAAGCTAGTACATGGAGGAGATGCCAATGTGCTAAGAGCTAAAGTTGAAATCCTAAGAGGAAAGTTTAATGACCTAAGAATGAAAGAAGGAGAGAACATCACTCGGTACAGTGACACAATCAAAGAAGTTGTTAATGTTTATCCGTGGAGTAGGAGGAGTACTTGATGAAGAAATAGTTGTAAGTAAAATTCTAAGAACCTTACTACCTATTTATGATATTAGAGTATCTGCAATTCAATAAATGAGAGCAGTAGCTAGTAACAATGTTACTCTTGATAGTTTGATTGGTAGACTTATTTCATTTGAGATGAATAACTATGACAACAATGTCTTACCTACTATTGAGTCTACATTCAAGTGTTCTCTAAAAAATAATAAAATCTAGTAACAAACACACTATGAGAAATGATAGTGATAGTGATAGTGATAGTGATGAGAAAGAACTTGATGAACTTGAAGACCTAATGGCTAGGAGATTACATATAGGTAAAGAAAGATATAAAGGTAAATTACCATCAGTCTATTTTAATTGCAAATAAATTGGACATTTTTCTACTAGATGCCCTAACAAGAGAAAGGATGAAAGAGACAAAGATAGGTCTTATAAAAAGAAGTATGATAGAAGAGATAACTGAGATTGCAAGGACAAAGGAAAGAATGCTTGTTACCTTGTTGAGAACAAAGTTGAAAATTTTGATACTGATTCTGATGAAGATATAGAGGTATTATTTGTTTCGATGAAGGATGATTCAAATGAAGAAGAAAGGTATGTTGAAACAACACTCATATATAAAGTTAGCAAAAATGATGTCTGGATTATTGATAGTGGCTATGCTCATCACATTACTAGGTATAAAGAAACTTTTGAAACTTTTGAATATTATAATGGTGGATCAGTTAGGATGGGTAATGACTCGCCTTGCCCAGTTGAAGGAAAGGGTACCATCATGTTGAATAATCTAATCAGATGTGAAAATGCATATTAGGTGAAAGGAATTTACTATAATCTTTTAAGTGTTTCACAATTGAACAACATGGGACACTGAGTTTCATTTGAGAACAAAAATGAAATGATCTATAATCAAATGGGAAACTTGATCAGTACTAGTGAACAAACAAAAGGTAATCTATTCTATCTTGATAATATTGAGACCACTTGTTTATTGGATAGAAATGAAGACATTTGGTTGTGGCATAAAAGGTTATGTCATGTGAATTTTGACAACATGGTTAAGATAAGTAAGAAAAGAAAAGTGAGAGGCTTAGGCCGACCATGTTATGTGAAATAATTGTCAAATAGGAAAAATAAAAAAGTCTAGTTTCAAGAGAAAAACCTACTCATCTAATGCTATTATGGAGTTAGTCCATACTAACTTATGTGGACCAATGAGAACAAAGAGTTATTATGGTGATAGATACTTTATTCTATTTATTGATGGCTATTCTAGGATGATGATGATCATGTTCTTAAAATAGAAATCTGAAGCATTGAAGATGTTCAAATGGTATAAGCTAAATTTGAAAAAAAAGTGGAAAAGAACTAAAATGTTTAAGATCAGATAGAGGAGGTGAATTTATTTCTGATGAATTCACTAACTTTTGTAATAAGCATGGGATTACAAGATAGGTTTCTACACCGAGAACACCATGGAAAAATGGGATTGCTAAAAGGAGGAATAGATTAATTGTTGATTGTGCTAGAACACTGATGATTAAAAAGGCATCACACAACATTCTAGTCAGAAGTTGTAAGTAATGTTGCCTATACATTGAACCAAGTTCAATTGAAGAAAAGACACAAATAAGATAGCTTATGAGCTATGGTATGGATACACACCAAATGTGAGTTACTTTAGAATTTTTGGAAGTCAATGCTATATACTTAAAGATGATAGAAATGGGAAACTTGACTCTAAAAGTGATGAAGGAATATTTCTAGGATATTCTACTAAAATCAAAGCTTATAAATGTCTGAACAAATCTTCTAACAAAATCATTGAGAAGGAAAATGTTAAAGTGGATGAATTTTTTGAGAAAAATGATGAGGAAAGAAGAAAGGAACCTGAAGATTACAAAATATTTGTCTACATTAAAGAACCTGACACCTTTCCTTAGCGACAAAACAATGCAACTGAGAAACACACTGCACACACCGAGAATCAGAAAAATTATCACAATGCTGAACCGAGTGATGAAGATCAAACTGAAGAATAAAGATTTGAACCTGTACTTGCTAAATATGTCAGAAGACACCATCCATAGGACCAAATCATTGGGGACAAAAGAGGAGAAATGAGAAAAAGAAGTAAGTCACTTAACAATAGATGTTTGATTTGTGATTTTGAGCCTAAATCTATTAATGCTGCACTTGAGAATCAAGAATGGGTTAGTGCAATGAATGAAGAGATTGAACAGATTGAGAAGAATAAAACATGGACATTAGTACCTAGACCGAGTGACAAAAATGTCATTGGCACCAAATGGATTTTTTCAAAAACAAATTTAATGAGAATGGAGAAGTCACAAGGAACAAAGCAAGACTGGTATGCAAAGGGTATGCACAAGAAGGTATTGACTATGGAGAAACCTTTGCACCCATTGCTAGACTAGAAGGAGTAAGAATTTTACTTGCTTATGCTACTTTTAAAGGATTCAAAGTATACCAAATGGATGTTAAATCTGCACTTCTAAATGGAATACTAGAAGAGGAGGTATACATTGAATAACATGAAGGGTTTGTTGAACCTAACAAGAGGAACATGGTTTGTAAACTACACAAATCCTTGTGTGGATTGAAACAAGTATCGAGAGCATGGTATGAAAGACTTCATTCGTATCTCATTAGTATAGGATTTTTTAGAACAAGTGACAACAATAATGAAAGGAGATACTGATGATAAGATTTTTATTGCTGAGATATTTGTTGATGATATCATATTTGGAGGTAATGATATGCTATGCAAGTCATTTTCTGATGAAATGAGCAAAGAATTTGAAATTTCAATGTTTGGAGAGATCAAATTTTTTCTTGGTCTATAGATTCTACAATAGCCTAAAGACATCTACATCATACAATCAAAATACATCAAAGAAGTTCTGAAGATATTCAAGATGGAGGACTCCAAACTAGTTGGAACACCTATGGCAACTAGATGCAAATTGACAAAGGAAGACAAGACAACCGAGGTAAAATCAAACCTTATACAGATCTATGATTGGTAAACTAATGTATGTTGTATGGACTAGACCTGATATAGCACATGCAGTTGGTATAGTTGCAAGATTCTCTGCTAACCCTAAGGAGTCACACATGACTATTGTTAAAAGAATTTTGAGATATCTAAAGAATACTGAAGACTATGGTTTGTGGTACAATAAAGAAGGAAAATTTGAGCTAAAAGTTTATACTGATGCTAATTGATATGGAAACATAGATGATAGAAAGAGAATTATAGGAGGAGTATTATTTATGGGTGACAAACTTGTCACATGGATAAGTGAAAAGAAAGGATGCATAGCTCAATCAACTGCAAAAGCAGAATATGTAGATGATTCTGCAAATTTCTCTACCGTTGCATGGATCAAGAAATTACTGAAAGGTATGAATGAGGAAATTATTTACCCAATAATTATCTATTGTGATAATACAAGTGCTATAAACATTTCAAATAACCTTGTGATGCAAGCTAAGACAAACCATATATCTATTATGTATCATTACTTAAGGGAACATGTACAAGAGAAACTGGTAATACTAGAATATGTACAATCCAAAGAACAACAAGAAAATATATTCACAAAACCATTCCCAAAAGATACATTTGAATACCTGAGGAATAGACTAGGGGTTCGTCCCTTATCTACTGGTCACTAAGTTTACTAGGAGGTTGTATCAACCTACACATTATAAGAAGATTAATCATGTTAATGCAAGCTGAGATATGGATTGCAATGACATATCAGTACGCTAAAAGTACTTATCTGAACCACACACCAGAGATATTGAAGGTTACTACAGAGTTGTATATTTTTTTTGGCATTATTTTCAAAGGGAGCGAAAGATTCAATGAAATATCCATCAGGGAGAAGAGATTCTACAACACAAAGGGAGAAAATATCTAAAGGTTAATATAAATGAAATAACCGTCCATCAAAGGGAGAGAATTAGAGAGAGATAACACTACATATCTATCCATAAAAGGGAGAAGAGATTCTACAAGAAAGGGAGAGATAGAATCAGAAGAAAAAATTGCTACACCTTGATGACATTAAATTTACATTAGTATGCAAACTATACTTTCGGTAAGCATACACCGAAAGATAGGACATGAGAAAACTGAAGATCAGATACTAAGAGATCACTGAAGATGACTAAGTGCAAAGAAGAACCAATGACACAAGTTAGTGTGTAAACCAAAATTGAAAAGACAAAAAGGTAAACAGGAACCTGATATGCAAGTTATAGTGCAGACTGACAAGACAGATACAATGAAACTGACAGAACAAAACTGGAGGATAGTCAAGCTTGACCGATAGACAGAACTGAAAGTCAGTTGCATCCCGCAAAAAATGGATCTAACTTCCACTTCAGATAAAGCATGTGTATTCTATTTATAGGATATTTAATTATTTTAAATCCATTTCTTTAGGGACAAGATACATGAATGTAAGTGATTTAAATCAGTCTAACTGATTTAAAACACATAGACTAGGAGATCTAGGTATAAGTTGTAAACATGATCTTAGAGTTAACATTGTTTTTATCATAACTCGATGAAGTCAATCCGTCTATAAATAGATGATGCAATCATTCATAATTATGGATGAATAGATGATTTGAAGAGAGAGGAGAACGTGAATGAATTAGACAAGCACATATATGGATCAGATTGAGAGTTTCAAGAAAAGGGATAGAAAAAGATGAATTTGGTTAGCAAGAACCAAGAATAGAGCATATCGAGAATCAGAGGTATTATTCAATCACTGTTAAGGTGATAATATTTTATGTGAACTAAATAGGATATGTATCAGCAATAAGAGATTGCATTTACCAGGTCAATTTTTAATTTTTTATCATGCTAACAAGTGGATCAAAGTGTAAAAATCCTTTCAATAAACGTGGATTTAACCATCCAACATCAAGTCTCTTAACCGAGTGCACACTCAATAGTGTTGCTAAAAATCTTAACAGAGTATACTTTGGTAGGTCTCCACCGATACTCCTAATAGGGTAGATCATCAAAAGTGATCAAATTGTAAGCCTTAACCGGCCCCTTCCAATCTGGAGAAAGTGAAGATTTTGTGGGTGCCATCCCCATCACAGTTTTTACTTTCTCACAGAAGTTTTCTATGAAATCATATCTCATGTTTGTTGGAAACACTGAGAGGGGGGGTGAATTAGTGTTTAGATAATTATTCAAATTCAGCAACTTAAACATAAATAAAATACACATCCAATAAATCTTAACACAAGAACACATAACACTTGATATGATTATGGGGAAACCTTGATTAGAGGAAAACTTGTTGGATTAGGCTGGAAGCTAATCTCCCAAGAACACTTGCATGCAAACCTGTCACATGGAAGAAGCAAGATATAGACAGAAGAAGAAATCTATGGCGGCCAAAAAGCTAGAGAAGACATCGTATGCAACAGAAAATAATATATTAACAATAAGTTTCTAGATTACAATGAGATGTAAAAAAAATCCTTACTAAAATGCAAAGCGGTGAATCCTTATAAAAGGATACCGAAACCCTAAAGGGAAAACCCTAAAAAAGATGCCTAAGTTTAACTTAAGCGTAGAGTATAATAGACTAATAATTAAATAATTTAATTATTATCTATAATATGACTACTCTAACACCCCCCATTAAGTGTAACTTAGGGAGAAGCTAAACAACTAAGGACTAAAGGATCCATAAAAATAAAATGGATGAAAGGAACTATGGGTCCCGGCAACTAGGCCTGATCAGGTACCCAAGTACAAGAAATAAACTAGATGAAGGAAACTGAGCCTTCAATCTAGGGAAAGTCCCAAAGAGAGGAACAAGAAAGAGCAAGA
>MU228395.1:504903-533630 GCA_018584345.1 Thuja plicata | reverse complement strand
AAAGGAACTATGGGTCCCGGCAACTAGGCCTGATCAGGTACCCAAGTACAAGAAATAAACTAGATGAAGGAAACTGAGCCTTCAATCTAGGGAAAGTCCCAAAGAGAGGAACAAGAAAGAGCAAGAATCATCTCTGAAGCATGAAGCTGTAAACTCTGTCAGAAGAAACTGTTGGAACCCCCACTAAAGTGCATGACCAGGTAGAGAAGACAAAGTCTGAAGAGCTGATCAATCGAACCAAGGAAGAAATAGAACCAACAAGTGAACCCCCCATAATGCTGAACATAGAGAGGTCTAACAGGAATACTGAAATGCAATGCCAAAAAAACAACTGCAAGAAGAAGGATCAGGAATACTAATAGTGTAGAAGAAGGTATAAGCATAGGATAAAGGGTGGTGTCAAAGTAGAAGAAATGATCTTCTAGACACACATCATGAGGCTAATGTCATGGAAGGGACACTCACTTGACAAAGGTGGATGAGCACAAAAGGAAAAACATCATAACCCCCCATGGAAATTTATAACTGAGTGCAAGTACAAACAAGTACAAGGTGTACAAGATCCCAGATATGCAACTACAGGCACTTTATTTCAGTGCGTTTACAAAAGAAAGCTACAGAAAAAGGTGTATACAATGTTCACAGAAGGAAATGATCCTAGGACCTGAAACATCCAAGATATCTACCAGGATGCCATAAAGAAAAAAAATGAATACATAGATACTTGGAGTAGAATCTAGGTGTGAGACCCATAGAAGAAGAAAGAGTACAGAACCAGCTTTCCGATGCCATGCAGAAGTCAAAAAATGGAGTCCAGAAAAGCAAGATATGGCTCCTAGAGTGCAAAAAAGATCACTGACTTTGATAGGTAAAAAAACCTGTAAGATGAAAAATTTAGAAAATCTATTCTCTAGAAAGACGTCCATCTTGGAAAGAGCTTTCCAGTGATATAAGGAAGTCAAAAATTGGCCGCTGTTTGCTCCTGAAATGAGCAAAAAACCACCGGGAGGTCAAAACAGAAGTGAACCTCATGAAACCTCAGCCAAAATTGGCTAAGCCCTGCTAAACTGGCAATTCCTCCAAAAAAAAAAATTGCCTCCAAATTTTCCACCAAAATGGCAGAAAAAAATATTATTTTTTTAATAAAAAAACATTGTTTTTTTTTAAAGAAAAAAAACATAAAAAAACACATGCTTTTTTTTATATAAAAAAAACACAAAAAAAGATTTTTTTTTATTTTTGAAAAAATTTAAAAAATCTTGGGGCTTGTGGTTTCTAACATTAGTGGCATGAAAACCGAGGTATATTTTTGCCTCAAAAATGTGCCAAGATAATGCAAGTAAAAAAGAGGGCCCAAATTTCAACTGTGTCCAAATAAGACGTGCCTTATATGAAAATAGGGGTTTTTGGGGTATTCCAGACACAACCTAGATGTCAATTTTTGCTCAAACTACTCCAAACAAAAGATCCTCCCCAAAACCACTAAAATCTAAGATGAAAACCTCTCAAAAACACAGATTAAAGAACAAGGCCAAATCTCTCATGAAGAGAACAGGGGCATGAAGATCTGGAGCTCTGATACCATATTGGAGTTGATGAAAATTGTCAACCCACAGCTCTCAAGAATCACCTACATGCAAACCTGTCACAGAAAGAGAGAAGCAAAAAAGCTATGGAGGCCAAAAATCACAAATTGATGGAAGAGAAAACATATTGTGCAAAACAATAGAGAAAAAACACTTAATGCTGAACAGGGAGTGGTGACAGGAACACTGAAAGGCAATGCCAGAAACATCTGCAAAAAGAATAATCAAGAACACCAATAGTGCAAGAGAAGTATAAGCACAAGATAAAGGGCGGTGTCATCGACACATAGCATGGGCTAATGTCATGGAGGGTACGCTCACTTGACAAAGATGGATGAGCACAAAATGGCATAACATCATAACCCCCCATGGCACTTTATAACTGAGTGCGAGTACAAAAATACACAAGGTGTACAAGATCTCAGAAATGCAGAAGTAGGCACTTTATCTCAGTGCATTTATAGAAAAAAGATGCAACAAAAGAGAAGTAAAAAGCTCAGAAGTCAGAAAGAAGAGTGAGCCAGAAGAATAGTGAAAGAGATCCCAGGACTTGTAAAATCTAAGTAATCCACTAGAGTGCAAAAATTGTCAAACTCAGAGAAGAGATAACCTAGAGAAGAATCTAGAAAAAATACCCCTACAACTGAATATCTCACTAAACCAGCTTTTTGATGATATCTGGTTTGTCAAAAATAGATTCTGGATGAGCAAGATAGGGCTCCCGGAAGGCAAAAACAAATATCAAAATTCAACAGCAAAAAATGCTATCAAAATAGTAGAGCCAAAATTTCTAATTATCATAATTGGAAAGAGCTTAGAAAGAGCTTTCCGATGATATAACAAAGTCCAAAAAAAGGCCTCCGTATGCTCCAGATAGAGCGAAAAAGGCGATAAGGGCTCAAAAATACTCAAAAACCCAAGTTTTAAGCCCTGGGGCTAAAAAAATGGGCCCCTGGGCGCATGGCGCACGTACGGGAAATGATGGGGCTCCTGGTCATTAATATGACCGGCCGCTTGCGGTTAAAAGCCCACGGTGGCTAAACATCCCCTGGGCGGCGCTGAACCGGCGGAGCGGAGCGGGGAGGAGGTCCGGCGGGCCACAGTGGGCGGCGCAGAGCAGGCGGGCCGCGGTGGGCGATGGCAGAGCCTATGCTAGCGGGGGCTGGGAGGTGGTAGGGGCTAGTGGTGGCGGGGGCCGGGAGGAGCAGGCCGGTGGTGGGGAGCCTGCGGGTGGCGCGGGCCAGTGGCGGGGAGCCTACGAGTGGCACGCGGTGGTGACGCGCCCCAAAAAACACTACACGCATTTTTAAAAAATGCCAAAACACATAAAAACAATGTTTTTTTTAATTTTTTCCCTCGAAACCCGTGTCCATACTGCCCTAAAGGGCCAAAATTCTCCCAGACGCTCCGGTGTCCAAATCAGACATGCTTTATATGGATTCTGGGGTTTTTGGGCCTTCTAGACGCAACCGTAAGGTCAATTTTGGTCCAAAGTGCTCTAAAAAACAAAGACCCCCCAGATGTAATAAAAAACACTAAAAACCCTCTGAAACCCTTTGTGTCTGGTACACTTCAATGAAACATGAACAACGAGCAGCAAGCAAGCTCTGATACCATGTTGGATTAGGCTGAAAGCTAATCTCCCAAGAATACTTGCATGCAAACCTGTCACATGGAAGAATAAGATACAAACAGAAGAAGAAATCTATGGTGGCCAAAAAGCCAAAGAAGACATCGTATGCAACAAAAAATAATATATTAACAATATGTTTCTAGATTACAATGAGATGTAAAAAAACTCCTTACTGAAATGCAAAGCGGTAAATCCTTATAAAAGGATACCGAAACCCTAAAGGGAAAACCCTAAAAGAGATGCCTAAGTTTAACTTAAGCGTAGAGAATAATAGACTAATAATTAAATGATTTAATTATTAGCTATAATATGACTACTCTAACAAAACCTCGGTGTGAATAAGTACCCACAAATATTGTACTAGTATAATGAACCTGTTAAAGTTCATTTTCCATCTTAGAAGCAGTCTTTACAATGCAAGTATAATGACTTGGTTAAGGGTCTGACCCTGTTAGGAGTCTTTTACAAATAACCCTGTTAGGGGTGAGGACTCACTGTCAAGGAGCTCACTGCTCAAAGAGAAAGAAGGCTAAAACCTCCTAAGAATAGATATGCACTATATCCAAAAGTGAACTGCTGTATGTGACACAGGTGTCTGATCAATTCCAGTTATGCGCTTATGCTCTTATCCTCTTTAAGGGCTCTATCTCATACTGATATCTTCATAGTGATCTACTATACATCCTCTCTAACTATTTCTATGACACTTTCAATATATCTTTGCATTACATATATATATATATATATATATATCTTTACGCCTGAATGGATGCGACTATAAACAAGAACTTAGTCGGCCCAAAAATATAATACACAATGCTTCCAAACAAATTGGCTTAAGCATGTTTACAAAAATGTTTAATATGTTATTAAAAACTTAATACAATAGGCGCTTAGCGTTTACATAACAAAAGATTACATGCTAATCAAAACAATGAAGTCGGCTTCATACTTTGTATTCTGGACTGCTGATGTACTTATTCTTTCTTTAACTTGTTCATACTTCCATTTCGTACCATGCATGTATAGGGTAAGCATAATAACATATCATAGAGATTAATTCTTAAAGCGCATATCCCGAGGTGATCATAGGCACATGCGCTGATGCCCTGATCAACTACAAGTCACTGTTCTATTCTGTCTTATACACTTAGTCAATTTTTACTTCATAGTTTACTGTCAAAACTTCATATGACTTTGTTGCCATAATGAAAACACAAAATAAGCCATATACACCCTGGGAGTCAATTTGCCAACAATCTCCCCCTTTGTCATTAATGGCAACAAACGAATGTGACCAAGTTACTCAAAATTGACTAACACAAAAAACTGTATATCATTATACTTTATAATATATACTACTCCCCGTATATACACATATTCATTGTATATTACTCCCCCTTTGAAATCAATGAAAAAGGTGTCAAAATTGTGAGTCTCTAGATATGGATATACAACCTGAAGATTCTTTATCTCTTGCTGCTAGAATGCCTTCATTGCATCAACTGTCTGGAGATGGGCGCATAGAGAATAAGTGAGCTTCTCCATTTTTATCAAGTCCATGCAGGGACCTTGATCGTATGTGAAAATAGTGGCATCAATTTTTTTGATGTTCTCATCTGGAACTACTAAGGAGGGCGCAAGTGCATTTCTCAACTGAGTTTGTCGGGTCCTTATCTCATTAATCTCCATTTTAACTTTTTCTATCTTGTCAAGCTGACCTTGATAAATACTATTGTAGATGTTCATGTCTTACGTGGATGTCTCAACTGATTTCCTAACACTATCAACCAAGATATCTGCCTCCTCTATCTTCTTGATATGTTTAGAGGTGAATTTCACCATGTCCATGTAGTTGGCTATTACATTTCTGCCTTTAGCTGCCAACTCTTTCAACATAGACTGACCAATCTTCAATGAATTTAAATATAAGGAAAATTTATTTACTACTTCATTCATCCTTTCCTTTTTGTACTCATCTTCTACAATTCTAGTATCTGAGTCTACTAAGTTTGTAAAATGTGCTTTGAAGCTTGTTAGTATACTGTCTACATCATCAACTGACTAATTTTTTTCTACTTTCTTGTCTGCAGGTACTAGGTCATTTAGGATGTTTACTGATTCTAAGAAGAGAGGGTTTCTCATAACCTGTTTCTCTTTGGCCTTTTCCATGGCTAGGACACTGATCTTGATCAAGTCTTCTTCTCCCCAAGCATCTAGACTAGCTGAGTCAAGAGTTAAACTTTACAATAATGAGGTAGATGGTTGAATGGATGGTGTGAATATGGTATTCTAACTAGTATCCATGCATTCACTTTTAACTGGGATCTCCATGACTGGTGTCTCATTATTTTAATTATCTTCCTCTTTGTTCAATTTTTTTGAATCTATAGAGGAAACTTTATCTTGTTGCAAAGATGTATCACCATTGCATGCCTTCTCTATCTCTTTCGAGTTTACAAATGCTTTTTCAAATTTATCCATATCATTATCGGAAGCGATCATAGATATCTTGATATCATCAATCACTATAGTATCTCCTGAATCTTTTATTATATCAGAGGCTATTGAGACTGAGGGCGCTGAAACCTGTGGACCTGTCTTAGGTGCATTCTGAATTACTGGTTCTGCAACCTGTTTAGGAAGAACTAGAGTTTCCTTAGTTGTAGGCGTTATTGATGGATACATATTTTTATCTAGAAATACCTACCCAAATGCTTTATGAGTCTCTTCACCCACCAGATCATACTCCTTGTTCATGATATGAAGAATTCTTGTTTTGGTTCTTAGGTGCGGCTTTACTAAATCCAACAAAATGACTTTTTCATCATGCGAGCACACTGAGAGAAGACTATCCAATGTTTCTTCTCCTATCCTCATATACTCTTCAATTGCTTGCCTCTTTAACATATCAAGTATGTTCCATACCTTGTCTGGTATGACAGTCTTGAGTTCTAATACAGTCCTTTTGAACTTAATCATATGAGAGATTATCATAGAATGAATCTCTGATTTGTCTATCTCTTGATATTTGTCATATACATTCTTGAGAGATTCTAGTCTTCCTTCATTGACAATTTTTTTCCTTAAGACATTAAGACTAGGTCTGAAACCTACCTCAGGAGGAGCTTGTGTGTTCTTTACCTTGCTCCTTGTATTTCTTAAGGATGGATGACTAGTAGGCACTTTCTTCCTTCCTCTATACTTCTTGCTAGGTACTGATGGTGGAGATGCATCCAGATCAATGGTGGTTGATGGCGCAAATGTATCTTCATTTGATTTCTTCTTCTTCTTCTTGGGCATATCATCAGTCTTTTCTATTTTTACTTCTGTGGGAGTCTTCTCAAGTTCTTTGGCTATCTTAGCTTCTCTAGCTCTGTCAAGATCTTCTTGTGTAACACCATGAACTTTTAGGATATTTGAGGTAACCCTAGATGCCTTCCTTTTGTTCTCAGCACTGTATAAGACAGAATCAACTTGATTTGTCTTTTCTTTGTAAGTTCCCCATCTAGGTTTATTGGGATCCTTGGGTGTAAATAAGAGAACTTGTGCATAACCTTCCAAAACATGTTCTTCAACTTCATAACCAAGAGGGTGAATCCATTTTTTCCTAGGCTCAACTACCTCCATGCAAGTATAGTCACTCTCCACCATAAAGCATATGGTGTCTTTGTACTTCTCAACTATTTTCTCAAGTATCATGAACCTCTTCTGCATCTTGATTCTGAATGTCTTGATGTCCATGTCCATAGAATCCTTCACACTACTATCTGATGTGGCTTTTAGTGAAATCTGTGACATAGTGGGTTTTCTTTTGTCTAGGTAGAGATTTGCAACCTTTCCTACTATGTGGAAGCAAAGGTATATGATTAGTGAGACAAACCTGAATATGTTTCTCTTGTCATGCTTAATAGCTCAGATGTTGTCAATCAATTGAGCGCGCAATATCTCACATAGGTTGTACTAAGTATTGTCATTCACCATTTTTATTGCTGCTAAGACAGTACCTGCAAATACACTGTTTAGTCTGCTTGCATGCTGGAATTTATAACCAAGTATCATGGTAACTAGATTTATGTCATCTTCCTTGATGGGATCAACTATCTTATCATGCCTATCACTCTTGGATAAGCATTCTTTCTCAACTTGTTTCTTAACATCTTTGTCAGTTGGAAGAACTGGTCCAGCCTTGGGAAGTTCAGTCATCGCATGAATTAGATCTGTAGTGATGTGGAAAGAAACCTCACCTATCCAGTATAGATAATCATGTATCCTACTCAGTAATATCTTCACCCATTCTATCTCATAGAACTCATGTGCATTGGAATACTCAAAGATAGGGTTATCAGTGAGATGAGCATATTCATCCTTGAATGTATAATCTGGTTTCATCATAAAACCCATGAGAGATACATTTTTGTTGTCTCCAACTATTTCCTTCTTGCAATAAATATATGTGTGGATGTCTTCTACATGTATGACTCCTAGTGGAGTCCTAGAGAATGCTCTTTCGACATCATCCAGTATGGACTTGAATGGATGCTTCTTAAAAACAAATCTCTTCCTCTCAGCAATGTCGAATACAACAGGGGTTGCCATACTTACTTGCAACTAGGTTAAATAGGGTTTCACAATGATTCTGAAATGACACGACTGCTAGGGTTCCGTTACAAACATAATTTGTTCACAAACCAACTAATCCTTCAAGTTGTTAGTGCTTTGACACTTGATGCCTATCTTCTTTCTGAATGCTTCAATCTCAAATGCAAAGTGAGGTTTTTAAGATCTTTTGCCAATTTATATAAAGATCAATTGCATTTAATGCTCGTTGCTGTAAAGAAGTTTACATATAGAATTTCAAATGAAGTAAAGGCAATGTGTGAATTCATACAACTTTAATTTGTGAATACATGCATGAATCCATAGGCGCATACTCAGAGGTGAGTATACCAGCCATGCAGGGGTTCAGAGCTAGAATAGCTCCCCCTAAGACCATGAGGGTCAACTATTTAGAAGTAGAAGGTGCATCCACTGAGGATGCATCAGCTACCTTGTTCTCTTCATTATCCTTCTTAACTTCAAACCATATTTTGTCTGAGTTATCTTTGGCTTCCACAAACTTGACTTCTCCTAATTCTTCAAACAAAGACTTCTTGGGATTTTCTTGTCCTTTTGTTCTTGATCTACAAAACCTTGAGACATATCTAGCTTTTCCACATGAGTGACAGATGATAGGAGGTCTAGTGTTGTTATTCATCATGCTACATTGCTTGAAAGTGTGTCCATTGTAGTTACATATCTGACATTTAATGTTCTGCAAATTTCTTTGATGTTGATTTCTCTGATTGAATTGAGTTTGATTCCTTTGGTTCAATTGTGGTTGATTTCTTTAATTTGTTCTGCAATGAATATCCCTATGACCAAACTTATTACAAGAGTAACAATAACCATTGAAGGGTCTTATATTCTTACAATCTCTTGCCAAGTGGCCATGCTTGTTATAGGCATAGCAAGTACGTTTGACTACCTTGTTCTTATCTTTTGGTGATTTTTCTTTAGTCTCTTCATGATTTTCAATTTTCTTTTCTTCTGAAGATTCTGTTAGAGCTTTCTTTCTTTCTTGTAATGAGTTGATCTCAATTTGAGCTAAACTATATCTCATACTAGTGGTGTCACCTTTTAGCTTTTGTGCATAGAGTTTTGATTGAATCAGATCAGAGCTTGTGTGTAGTTTATCAATCTTGTCTTTTGCTCTTGATAATTTAGATTCAATTTTGTTCTTGGTATTTTCCAAATCCAAGATTTTCATATTGGCTTGCATGAGTTCTTCATCCAAATATGTGTTTTCTTTGTTCTTCTCTTCAATAGAAGTTAAGATATCAGTTAACTGATCATTCAATTCCTCTATCTTATCTTTTAGAGACATGTTCTCTTCATTCAGTTTCAAATCATTGATGGAGCAATCTTTTAGCTCTTTCCTAAGTTTCTTGATAAGCATTTGTGAGCCATCAAATTTTAGTTTAAGTTCTTCATTTTATTTCTTAGATCTATCCAGATCTTCAAGGGATGCTTCAAGATTCTTTTTCAAATGTTTGACTTCTATTGAATCCATGATCTCCTCAAGTGGTTAAACTTTTCTCTCTGAGGACCAAGCTCTGATACCAATTGTTGGAAATACTGAGGGGTGGGGGGTGAATCAGTGTTTAGCTAATTATTCAAATTCACCAACTTAAACATAAATCAAATACACATCCAATGAAGCTTAACACAAGAAAACATAACACTTGATATGACTACAGGGAAACCTTTATTAGAGGAAAACCCTGGTGGGAATTAGTACCCACAAATATTGTACTACTATAATGAACCTGTTAAAGTTCCTTTTCCCTGTTAGAAGCAGTCTTTACAATGTGAGTACAATGACTTGGTTAAGGGTCTGACCCTATTAGGGGTGAGGACTCACTTTCCAATAGCTCACTGCTCAAAGAGAAAGAAGGCTACAACCTCCTGAGAATAGATATGCACTATATCCAAAAGTGAACTGATGTATGTGACAAAAATGTCTGATCAGTTCCAATTATGTGCTTATGCTCTTAACCTCTTTAAGGGCTCTATCTCATACTGATATCTTCATACTTCTCTACTATACATCCTCTTTAACTATTTCGATGACACTTGCAATATATCTTTGCATTACATATATATATATATTCTGGACTGATGATGTACTTGTTCTTTCTTTAACTTGTCTGTACTTCCATTATGTACCATGTGTGTATAGGGTAAGAATAATAACATATCATAAAGCTTAAGTCTGAACATGCATATCCTAATGTGATCATACGCACGTGCGTTGATGCCCTGATCGACTTTAAGTCACTGTTCTGTTCTCTCTTCTACACTTAGTCAATTTTCACTTCATAGTTTACTGTCAAAACTTCATATGACTTTGTTGCCATAATAACAACACAAAATAGGCCATATACACCCTGGGATTCAACATGCCAACAGTGTTATGTGTCAATTTACTTTCATGAATGTTTCCATGAATGTTCACATGTATGTTAATGTTATGAATTGATATAACTCTCATCAATATAGTTTAAATTAGATTGAATGGATATGCAATTGATTACTAAGGTTAATTGATAAAGGGATACAAAAATTTTAGAGGTACTGATTCACCCCTCCCCTCTCAGTACACACTTTCCATTAATCCCAAAAATTGGTATCAAAGCTAAGTATCTTCTTGAAAAGCTTAAAGGATTAAGAGAAAAGATCATAAAATGGAGAAGAACAGAATTGATAAAAATATTGAGAATAAAAATCTTGAAATTCAGATGTTCTTTGAACAATATAAAGAAGCTAGAATCAATATGAGACAACTGCTAGACGAAAGAAAGAATATGGGATCTCATTTTAATGAGATCGGTTATCATGAGGAAGAGATACCAGATTTCTTTGAGTCTTCAGGATCAACTACAAGCAAAGAATCAAATTCATTAGAAGAAAGCATCACAAGCCTAACTGAAATCAATCTACATCTGGCTGGACAAGTTAAATCTCTACAAATTAGTTAAGAGACATAGATGGTAAGGATGACTGATGTCATGAACAATGCTTGACAAGCTGAGAAAGAAATAACACTAGCTATTGATGATAGAAGAAAGATCACATAAAAGCTACAAGAAAAAGAGTCTGAAATACAGAGACTTACAAAGAATCACCATGAGATTACAAATTAGATTATTCTTATGAGTCAAGATGCAAATAGATTAAATGTTGAACTCATTGAAAGAATAGAAGCTATCGGTGAACTAAGGGATAAGAATGAAATGTTGAAAAATGAAATAAGAATTCAGCAACAGCATAATGAAATGATCAAAAAGGCTGAAGAAAGCAATAAAAGAATGGATGATTTTCTTGATGGACAACGAAGAGTCGACAACAATACCAGTCTAGGTTTTACCAAGAATGGAGAATCATCAAATCAAGTTGATCCAAAGAATGTTTACACAAATTCAAGGCAATGAAAGCTTACATGAAATCACTATGGAAAGTAAGGCCATACATCAAATGTATGCAAAGGAAAAATGAAAGGTATTCCTAAATCTACATCTTCATTCATAGGATTCTGTTATAAAGGCAACAAGAAAGGACATAAAGAATTTGAATTTAAGTCTGAGATGAAACAACCAAAGAAGGAAACCTACATGGAAAAATACTATCCTACATGAAAAATGAATGGGCACACAACTCTTGAATGTTAGAAAAATAAAAAGCAAGCATGGAAGCCTAAAGGTCAAGAAACTCCCTATCAACCGAAGGGAGTCGGTAATCACTATGTATGGGACTACAATACTTGGACAAACTGTACAACATGTAGAATATATGGTCACATTGTTACAAACTGTATGAGGCAGTGGACTAGAAAGTCAAGAGGCTGGACTAACCCTGAACTAGCATGCTTACATTGTCACGAAGTTGGTCATCTCAAGAAAGACTGAAGAGACCAAATGACAGAGACAAGCACATATCCCAATGGAAACACCATTGAAGATATCAGGAGGGATAGAGACAAAATGTGGAGAAAAGATTCAAGAAATGATGAAGCTTGACCAAGCAATGCAAATGGTGAAACCCCATCCAATGGATCTGGTGACATCACCACCCCCACCTAAGTAAATCAAGTAAGTATGGAACTGCATTACCCATGTTATTACTTTACATCAGTTCCATAGTATGTTGATATAATGCCAAAATTGGCATAAGAAAGATGCATCATGGTATTACTTGTTAAAATTGTGATAACTATGCTTTTGGGCATATATACCAAAACCGTCAGTATACACTCAAAACTAAGATTGCCAACACTTACCGATAAGCATCAGTTAAAAAGAAAAAGTTTCTAAGTATAAATCGAGCCTCGTCGATAAACAAGCATGAAAAAATAGTCAGTGATACCAAAACCTATCGGTAAAAGAAAAGTGAACAGCAACTGCTCTGAAATGTTTTAAGTATCACCAAAGGAAGAAAATTCTTCACCGATGAACTCTTTCTTCATACACCAAGGAGTTGGTAAGAATTTATGGCACGCATTTTAGGGAAACATCTATAAATAGGGCATCCAAACAACTCATTTGTTCACAGCACCCAGAGTAGAGTGACCAAGGCAATTTTCTAGCACAGAGTGAAGGGATCACATAGCAATCATGAATCAAACACCAAGAACTCCTAAGCTATTCCAGAATCTTTGCAAACATATCCAGTAAGTTCTAAAGAACTGACAACTCTATTTTAATGCAATACGCAGAAGCCCTAAATTTCTAAAAATGACATCGACTTCACGAACTGTGAAATCCAAGAATGCAAAGAAAGATGACTTCAAGCTCACCAAGAACACGGCATGTGAGGAACCCAACTAAAAGATCCATCCTAAGTTTTCCTCGCAACCCAATAATGTTGGTGCATTTTCACGCATTTCAGCTAGGGTTTTATTGGTTGAAGATGTGCGATCCTTCATACACTGCAATATTGCAGAGATTGGAACATCAGAGGTTGAAGAAGCCTACAAGAATCTATGCAATGATGAAAGAACACTTAAGGAAGATCACAAACACATTTAATTAAAAGGGATCATCAATGCCCTAATGTTTCCAAAAGTCTTCAAAACCGAATGGATTCGGTTAGTGCTTAGCCGAATGCATAATAAAAAGCTATGGCTTGATGAACCGAAGGTAATCAACTGAGACATCATTCATACAGTCACCGATTACCCCATAATTTATAAATTTAAGGCACTCAAGCATCCACTGAAGGCCAAGACCAAGAAAATGAGTGGAGCCAAATGGGATGGCAGAGGACTGAAAGTTACAACAATAACTGATGATGAAATCAAGTTCGGTGCATGTGTTTTGGGCTATAAATTCTTCCAAGCAAGAAGATTAAAAAGCATAGCATCAGGTGCAGTGGACATAGCATTCAAAATTGTGAAAAAGGGGACACAATTAGACATATCTGAGCTACTCCTAAATTAGTTGAAGGAAAACTTAAAGACCATCAGGAATGCAAAGTCAAACAGTTGTAAGTTTGGCTCATTAATAATGTGTATCTTCTTTTACTTTCAAGAAACATTCCTGTCGGTTGGAAATATTAAATGGGACAACACCAAAATAGTCACCATGCAAATCAGTGAGTACATTGCTACACTGGGTGATAACTTCAAGACAGTCATGGATGAATACTTCAATGTATTTAAAGACTAAATGCAAAAGAGGGTAAGAATACCTGAGCAACTCATTGAACAATATAAGGATGAGATATGCTTCATGGTTGACACTGACAATACATATATCAAACATGTTGTACCAAGGACAGCATGGTTGGAACCATTAGCGTATGAAATCAACATTGATCTTTCTACTAAGTAAATTGATGCCTTGATCAATGAATCACTGGTTAAGAAGCAACCAAAATTTGGAACCTATGAAGAGGCCAAGACAAGAATAAAATTTGGCCTAGTTGTGAAGAAAATTGTCAGGAAGAAGGACAAGATGGTAAATAATCTCAAGAAGATTCTATCAACAACCAAGGAAGACATTGAGAAAGATGAAGAAGTTGGACAGGAGGAAGAAACCAAAGAACAGTTATCTATCGATAAAGATGAAGAAAAGGATGACTCTAAAGAAACAGAGTCAGATTCACCACCTCCTCCACCAACTAAAAAGTTGAGAACAACAGTTGCATATCAGACAAGAAGCCAGACAGCAAAATAATCTACTCCTTCACCTCTAAAGAAATGAAAGGTTGGGACTTATAACAGGAAATCTCCTGCACCAAAAAGAGGTCAAAAGAAGAAAGGAAGAAAATTCATTAGGACCCGAGAGGACATAGAGGACACCAAGCAGGATGAAGCTATTGAAGTAGAAAGTGTCAAGGTAAAAGAACCTGACTCTATTGATGACATTTGTGTTTATATTGCAAATTTTGGATCTATTACAAATCCAAACATTAGAAAATGGCCAAAACAAAACCAAGAAGATAAGAATAAAATTGAGGACGCCATGATAGCTAAAATGTACAACTTCAAATATGTACTAGTACAATTTAAAGCATTTATATGCAAAGGGAACTATTTGATATATTATATCCCCGTTGGAAATTTGCATTGAAGAATGAGAAAGAAATCAAAGAGAGAGTACTTGTTTCTCTCATGCCACCAGAATCTAAGAAGGCTGAAATAGAAGAAATGATGGAGAAGTACAAAAAAGAGTTCTCATTGAAGCTGAGAGCATACAAACTCCTTGAAGGAAAGCTTATAGAGCCTGACCAAGACAGCCATAAGAAATGGTGCAAGATCATGAACAAATCTATTGAGGAGGATAGCCCCAATAAAGATCTTCAACACCAAGATGTTTACAAGGCAACTCAAGATGATACTTCCATTGAGTTAGATAAAGAAGAAGATGATAAAATAGGAAACAAGACTACAGATGTTGTAGATGAAACATGGGAAGACACTACAAATGACAACATTGTGGACACTAATGTCATAGACATTACCGATGACCCAGCAGAGGAAGTGAATAAGGATGAAGATGTCACTGCTGAAAAGGACAAAATTGATGAGCAGGACACAACAGTTGATACTGCACAGGTGAACATTAAAGGAAAACTATCCACATTGATACAAGCTATCAATATCATGCAAGAAGCAAGCAAGTCACCTGAGAAGGATATTCCAAAGAATGCAGGAGAAGAAGCAAACAAGGATAATAATAATGGTCAGCAAGACATCAGAGATACTCAAGATGTAACCGACACTAATAAGGTTACTGGAGGAGATAAGGAAAAGGATACAGACACTCAAGACAAGAATATTGAAACCAAGACCGATGAATTAAAGGAAACCAATGAAGGAGACAAACCAAAAGATGGTACTCCTGAGGAAACTGACAAGAGTGCTATTGATGATGTTAAGGTAAATGTGGAGATGTCTATATATACTTGATGAGATGAAACCAATGCCAAGTAGCAGAAAGAAGAACAACAGGTCACTTCATCGATTACAATAGAAAAGGCCAAGAAATTGGCAATTATGTTACATCTACTGAGTCAAAGAAGAAGAAGAAGAAGAACACAAAGAAGAACAATTTAGAGGTTACATTGGATGAAATCATTGAAATACCAAAGTGTGAACCCTCGGGCCTCTACACTTGACATTGAAGAATTACAATAATATGGAGAGATATGCCAGAGGAAGGCATTGCAAGAAAAGCTAAAGAAATAGCATAGGGACTCCATGGTATTGGAGACAACAAGAGACATTCTACATCCAATAGTACCCAATGTTGATATTGATCAAAGCAAGCCTATACTTGATCAACTAGCTACCCTCACAGACGCAATAAAAACTCAGAACATTGATGCTGAGAAGGCAATAGAGGAGAAAGCCAAGATGAAGTACCAACAAAAGCTCATAGAGAACATTAGCCAAGAAGTGGTAGTAAATAAGGTAAAGCTGTGAGAATTCATATCTGAATTGGATCCAATCATATTTGAAGCTATAACCTTACTTCAAAAATTGAGCAAAATTAACAAGTTCACTAAGGAGAATAGTGACAACATTGCAAAGCTCGATACCGATCTAGCAAATAGTGCACAAAGCTTAACCACCAATGGAGACAATGCAGTCAAGCTGCATTATGAGAAAATCATAAAGATAAAATGGTTAAGACAAGAGCTATGGGAGGAAAAGACACATTTTAGGGAAGAAGTAACCAAGCTCCAAGGTCAACTTCTACCAAATCTTACACTACTCCAACATCATATCAGTTTAGCAAGGCAATTGATTGCAACTCCTAAGATGTCTATGGCAGACAACATCTATGATATGCATTCAAAGATCACACTCGAGCACATGGCTCTAGAGAACCTCAAAGAGAAATGGGAGAAAATGATGGAAGACATGAAGTCTTAACATTACCATATTTTTTATAAACTCTAAAGGTAAAGACCTTTTCCCTTACTATCAACAAAGGGGGAAAATGAAGAGTACAAAATACAAATAAGAAAATGATGATATGTACATTCATTCATTCATTCAAATGGGAAAATGGAAAATATGTATATGTATATTCATATGAGAAAATGATATATAGAAGGAAAGACATCATATGTACAGATATACTGGCATATACATAGGGGGAGTCATTAAATGACTAAGGATTATATATGTTGTATATACTTAACATTTTGTTAGTATTTTGCACATATCAATTTTTGATACTAATGTCAAAGGGGGAGATTGATGACATTAAATTTCTATTAGTATGCAAACTATAATTTCGGTAAGAATACACCGAAAGATAGAACATGAGAAAATTGAAGATTAGATACTAAGAGATCACCAAAGATGACTAAGTGCAAAGAAGAACTGATGACACAAGTTAGTGTGTAAACCGAAATTGAAAAGATAGAAAGATAAAGAGGAACCCAATATGCAAGTTATAGTGCAGACTGACAAGACAGATACAGTGCAACTGACAGAACAAAACCAAAGGATAGTCAAGCATGACCGACAGACAAAACTGAAAGTCAGTTGCAGCCCGCAAAAAGTGGATCTGACGTCCACGTCAGGTAAATCATGTGTATTCTATTTATAGGGTATTTAATTGTTTTAAATCCATTTCTTTAGGGATAAGATACATGCATGTAAGTTCTTGAAATCAGTCTAACTGATTTAAAACACATAGACTAGGAGATCTAGGTATAAGTTGTAAACCTGGTCTTATAGTTAGCATTATTTTATCATAACTCGATGAAGTCAATCCATCTATACATAGATGATTAAATCATTCATAATTATGGATGAATAGATGATGTGAAGAGAGAGGATAACATGAATGAATTAGATGAGAACATCTATGGATCAGGTTGAGAGTTTCAAGAACAGAGACAACAACAAATGAATTTGGTTAGCAAGAACTAAGAACAGAGCATACCGAGAATTAGAGGTATTATTCAATCACTGTTAAGGTGATAATATTTTTATGTGAACTAAATAGGATCTGTATCAACAATAGGAGATTGTATTTACCAGGTCAATCTGTAATTTCCTATCATTCTAACAAGTGGATCAAAGTGTAAAATTCCTTTCAAGAAAGGTGGATTTAACCATCTGTAAAGTAGAAAATATGTGTGTGTGTATATTGATTGATTGATTATATTTTACATTTGTAAATGTGTAAATGTGGAGGGTAGGATTTTTCTTTTAATCCCAAATTACCCAAAGGGAAGATCCAAATTGATTAACCCTAAAGAAAGGATTAATGCATAAATGAATCAACCTATTAAGGATATGGATTAAAGAGACAAACCCTAATTCCCATTTTATAGATGAGGATATGTGATAGTTTTAGAAAGATTAAGAACTTAAATTGAATTGAAATAGGAGAAATGAACTAACCTTGAAATATTAAAAATCAAAGAATTCTATTTTCTGAGGCCTATGTTGATTTTCTGGAAAATCCGAGACCAGATATGGACTATAAACGCAAAGACAGACAAAACCTAGAAATCCTTTTCTATTCTGAGATAGTTCTGATTTGTAGCCTCAAGTCAATGTCACCATTTGCCATAATTTATGATTGTTCCCTAGGTCGCAATCGACCTAAAAAGTATTAGATTGAAATTCTACTTTCGGATCCCAGAATTTTGTTGAAAAGGGTATTCGAATCTCCATCCCGATCTACTGTTCCAAACCTGTACCTACAAGAAAAATGGTTTGTTTGTTGGGGGGAGAGGTTTGCCTTAGTCAAACTCCAATTTAGGAATTAACCTTGAAATCAATAATTGAAATAAAGAATGCTTGCAAGTAGTAGAAGTAAATCTAATAATGAAGCTATGATATTCAAATAGATATGCAATTGTATTTTGAATGTAAATAATTATGTAGATATGAAAGCTTGGACTCAATTACAAACCATGAACCTCCATGATTGTATGCTTATAATTCACCTAGAAGGGAGAATGAATGAATATTTGAAGATGCACAAAAGGATCTTGAAGGAAGCTCAGTCTACCATGATGGATAGATCTAGGGTTTGAATGATGAATCTTGAATGCTTGAACCAAATCCCTTCAAAGGCTTGAAAGCTTGAATCCTTGATCTTCAATGGATAACTTGAATTCTTGAGAGGAAGACTTGAACACTTTGAAAGCTTGAGAACATGTAGAACAATGGACGCTTGAAATTTTTTCTTGATGACTTCTTTCTTGATTTCACTTAGTTGATGGATCTTGTGGTTAGAATTCATGCTTTTTTAGAAAATGAGAGAGAAAAGCTTCCTTTTATATGAAAATAGGGCACAATCCTCTAGAGAGGCTGATGTAGGAGAATTAAATTAAAATTAAACCCATGCACCTAGAAGAGGACCTATATTAAATATAATTTCATATTTTCTTCTTCAGAACCCAAAACAGCTGACTCGGAAGTGGGAAATGAATTTTTGATGACCTCCGGCAGCCGACAGGCTTCCATATTTGAAAGGGGTACCTAGGTCAAGGTTGAGGTCATCCTTGAACTAGGTCAAGGTAGAGGTCAACCTTGACCCAGGGGGTTAGGACCCATGGAAAACATGCCAGTTGGGATGGGAGGTGTCCGGAGAGGCCCAATTAAGGTCCTAAACAAACACAAAAGTGAGAGAGGATGCTAAAATGAAAGGACAATGTGATGGTGGTCAAAAAAATCCCCTAAGGAGGGATAACCATTCTTAACATGGAAGTGCTTCCATTTTAAGATGATACATTAAGCCCACACTTTAGCGGGAGTATGGAAATCGAACATACTCACAATATAGTTAGAAGAAAGACTCTGGTGGATTGTAACGAGGTAGAACATCACTAAGTCAAGGACACGAGCCCCCAGACCAAGGATTCTAACTCAACATACATGCATAAAGATTTGGAAGTGAAGAGAAATTAATCATAGAAAACATACATGATTACATAAGTAAGACAAGACCAACACTATAGATAACATAGGTTCGTGATCTAATCCTACTAACATGAAAGCGAACGAGAGAAAAGAGAAAGTGATTACCTCACCTAGTAAGATGCCCACCTTCCCATGAATCACCAAGGAGGGAGATCCCAATAGGTTCTCCCATAAACTATGCTTTTTAATTGTAATGCATCTTCTGACGGATTTTAAAAATATCCATAGATCCACATTCTTGTATCACTATGAAAAATGTAAAATGCATGTCTTTTCAGGATTTAGCAACTTATGTGCATTACCTTCCAAGGATTTAGCATATTGTAAAATTTAAAAATGTGTATCTCTTTAGGATTTAGCAACTTATGTGCATTACCTTTCAAGGATTTACCAAAAAATAAAAATAAAAATGTGTCTCTTCAGGATTTAGCAACTTACGTGCATTACCTTCCAAGGATTTAGCACGATTGTAAAATGTAAATGTAAAATATAGTATAAGGGAGACCCTATATATGCCTGCTCCTTATCATGACTACCCACTATGCAGAATAAGGAAGAGAAAGAGGATACTTACTTCAAAAGGTAAGGAGATATCTAGTTTAACAACAATATACACTATATCCTTAGCAAAGAGCATTGACCCTTACCTCTAAGAACATAGATAATCATGAAATCAATATGTCGCATATGGAAAAAGGATCCTCAAAGAGGAAGAGATATTATCATCAAGACCCCCACCATAGAGGGGTGCTTAGGATAAAATTTCATCTTCCAAAGAAAAGAGGGACCAAATATTCAATCATCTAGCCCCTTGCGATGAAGCAGAAGAGGAAGCTCGGAAGGAGTCAAAATCTAACCAAAGCAAGGGAAAAAGTTTATCAAGAGCATAGTTTGAAAAATAAAGAAGATTTGATGACCTAGGACAATCACCTCATATATAAGAGGGTATCCATAGTAAAAAACATACATCTTTATAAGGAAATAATATTGTATGATAAACAAATGCCACTAAGCTAAGGAAAGTAGATCCTTAGATAGAGGAAGAAGGAAAATACCTTGCCCCCCAGGGATGAAAGCAAGGGATATATCAAATTATATCAAGGGATTTCATATCAAAGAGATATATTTACAAGACAAATGTCCTAAAAAAAATATCATGAAAAATTTATAGGGATAGAATATAGAAAGAATAACCAATTAAACTCAAAACAAAATACATGCTAAGAGAAAAAATGGATCCTAGAAAACTGGAATAAAATACCTCTTGCCCCCAAGTTAAGAACAAGAGGAGAAACATGATCTAACTTATAGAAGAATGAGGGTAATGCCCTATGTCAAAATTATGAATAAATTATAATACTACACGGGAATGAGATATAATTCCCAAAGCAGCTCTTTCTCGAACATATAACTTGAAATGCATACAATCAGCAAGTAAATGTTTATTACTATAATGAAAATGACATATGTATTTAGAGAGAATTTTTTGGAATAGGTTTGAAGATTTATTTCTTAGAATTTATTAATTGGACATACACTTTTTTAGCCACATCTATAGGAGTATCAGGGTGATCTAAAGAAGGTGTTGGAAGAAGAACATGAATATGAGGATGATGGTTAAGATCAACTACCTTAATTGGAGGAGGTGGGAAACCTATACCATGCATATCTTGTTTAGGAGATTAATTAATTGGGTTTTTAATGCCTTTTTCATTGATACCCAGACCTAAACCTTTATAGCCTTGTTTATCCACCATAGTATATATGGTAGTGTACCTATCTTGCAAAGCTTCGATAGGAGGAGATTGATTATGGTGCTCATGAGAAAATGTTGTGTATGGTGGAATGATAGGATTAGAAGGGGTTTCCTTGTTTTTCCCTTTAACATCATCATGGATTGGATAGGGAGGTGAAGGTAAATGAAAGATTTCTCGAACATCATTATCATGAATCCTAGCTTGAGCCCCATCATAAATGTGGGAAGAACTAGGGATTGAAGATGGACAAATAGAAATAGGAATATTTGGAATTGGATTAGGCATGATAGGAGTAGGAAGATTAGGAGGTGGGGTATCATCCACCCAATTCTTCACATAATCCAAAAGAGTAATAAGTCTATTACAAAAATCCTTGATGAAGGTTTTGAAAGTAGGAAGACTAGTATTAGTTAATCTCAAAATAGCATAAGCTAGTGAAACATGAAGATTAAAAAACATAATGAAATGGATGATACTTTCATAAACATCATAATAACTATAGAGAGATGATAAAAGAAGCATAATGAGAAAAATAACCATACCCCAAAGCATCTTAAAGATCTTCATAGTGAATGAAATGCAAGAAGTTTTTTTTATATTTTTATGATTATGTAGATTTTTTTTGTATTTTGAAATGAAAGAGCATAAAATAAAACTAGTTTAATATGCAAGATCTAGTCTCTAATAAAAAGAGGTAAAGCATCTAACACCCAAAAGAAAGATTTGTCTATCGCAGGTTCACCAAAATGTAAAGTAGAAAATATGTGTGTGTGTGTGTGTATATTGATTGATTGATTATATTTTAGATTTGTAAATGTGTGAATGTGGAGGGTAGGATTTTTGTTTTAATCCAAAATTTCCCAAAGGGAAGATCCAAATTGATTAACCCTAAAGAAAGAATTAATGCATAAATGAATCAACCTATTAAGGATATGGATTAAAGAGAGAAACCCTAATTCCCATTTTATAGAAGATGATATGTGATAGTTTTAGAAAGATTAAGAACTTTAATTGAATTGAAATAGGAGAAACGCACTAACCTTGAAATATTGCAGATCAAATAATGCTATTTTTTTAGGCCTGTGTTGAGTTTCTGTAAAATCCGAGACCAGATATGGAATAGAAATGGAGAGACAAACAAACCCAAAAATATTTTTCCATTCTGAGATAGTTTTGATTTGTACCCTCAAGTCAATGTCACCATTTGCTAGAATTTTTTATTGTTCCCTAGGTCACAATCGACTTAAAATGTCTTGAACTGAAATTTTGCTTTCGGATCACGGAAGTTTGTTGAAAAGGGTATCTGAATCTCTATCCTGATCTACTATTCCAAACCTGTACCTACAAGAAAAATGGTTTGTTTGTTGGTGGGAGGGGTTTGCCTTAGTCAAACCCCAATTTAGGAATTAACCTTGAAATCAATAATTGAAATAAAGAATGCTTGCAAGTAGTAGAAGTAAATCTAATAATGAAGCTATGATATTCAAATAGATATGCAATTGTATTTTGAATGTAAATAAGTATGTAGATATGAAATCTTGGACTCAATTAGAAATCATAAACCTTCATGATTGTATGTTTGGAATCCACCTAGAAGGGAGAATGAATGAATGTTTGAAGATGCACAAAAGGATCTTGAAGGAAGATCACTCCACCATGATGGATAGATCTAGGGTTTGAATGATGAATCTTGAATGCTTGAACAAAATCCCTTTAAAGGCTTGAAAGCTTGAATACTTGATCTTCAATGGAGAAATTGAATGCTTGAGAGGAAGACTTGAACACTTTGAAATCTTGAGGACGTGTAGAAAAATGGATGATTGAACTTTTTTCTTGATGACTTCTTGCTTGATTTAACTTAGTTGATGGATCTTATGGTTAGAATTCATGTTTTTTTTAGAAAATGAGAGAGAAAAGATTTTTTTTATATGAAACTAGGGCACAATCCTCTAGAGAGGCCGACATAGGAAAACTAAATTCCAATTAAATCCATGCCCCTAGAAGATGACCTATATTAAATATAATTTAAGATTTTCCGCTTCAGAACCCAAAACAACTGGCCCGGAAGTGGGAAATGAATTTATGATTACCTCCGACAGTCGATAGGCTTCCATATTTGAAAGGGGGACCCAGGTCAAGGTCAAGATCATCCTTGACCTAGGTCAATGTCGAGGTCATCCTTGACCTAGGTCAAGGTCAAGTTCAACCTTTCCCAAGGGGTTAGGACCCCTGTAAAACATGCTAGTTGGGATGGGAGGTGTCTGGAGAGGCCCAATTAGGGTCCTAAATAGACAGAAATGAGAGAGGACGCAGAAACAAAAGGAAAATGTGATGGTGGTCAAAAAAATCCCCTACGGAGGGCTAAACATTCTTAACATGGAAGTGCTTCCATTTTAAGATGATACACCATCCAACATCAAATCTCTTAATCGAGTTCACACTCAACAGTGTTGCTAAAGCTCTTAAC
The DNA here is from genome assembly GCA_018584345.1 of Thuja plicata. Classification (NCBI taxonomy): domain Eukaryota; kingdom Viridiplantae; phylum Streptophyta; class Pinopsida; order Cupressales; family Cupressaceae; genus Thuja; species Thuja plicata. The sequence goes on along the minus strand of MU228395.1, from coordinate 510,190 downwards.
AGAGTAGACTTTAACGGGTCTCCACTTATACTTCTAATAGGGTATATCATCAGAAGTGATCAAATTTTAAGCCTTAACCGGCCCCTTCCAATCTATAGATAGTGAATATTTTTTGGGTGCCATCCCCACCGCAATTTTTACTTCCTCACAGAAGTTTTCTGCAAAATCATATCTTGTGTTATGTGTCAATTTACTTTCATGAATGTTTCTATAAATTTTCACATGTATGTTAAAGTTATGAATTGATATAAGTCACAGCAAGATAGTTTAAATTAGATTGAATAGATATGCAATTGATTACTAAGGTTAATTGATAAAGGGATACAAAAATTTTAGAGGTAGTGATTCACCTCTCCCCTCTTAGTACATACTTACCATTAATCCCAAAACACCTATCCATTGAAGGGAATGAAGAAAGGGAGAACACACAAAAAAATCAAATCTACAGGGAGATTTGTATGGTAAACATTCTTTTGTAGTGATTAAACATATTACATTTGAGCTAGAAGAGCTTACCAAGATTTAGATATTTGAATTGGTTATAGAACAATAAGTTTGGTATGTTATGGCATGTTTTATACTTCATATTTAATATTGTGTTCCAAGCAATGCCAAAGGGAGTGATTGATGAAATATAACTGATTGAATGTTTGAAGATGATAAGTTGATGATCATCGAGCTGCAAAAGTGAATGCAAGACATTAAATCGGTTAATGTATTGTATTATCATTGATGTCAAATTGATATGGTTTGATTGTTCATACACATATTGTCATAACCTTGAAGATCTGAAGAGACAAATTTTATGTGGTCGGTAAAACATAAAATGTTTGTTACACTGAGTGACAGTGAACACCGAGCAGTTCCTAGTGTATACCAAGCACAACAGTAACCAAGAAAGTGTTACTGAGCAAGATTTAATGACTAAGCATAATTGGAGTTAATGACCGAGCATAATTGGAGTTAATGATTGAGCATAACTGGAGTTAATGACCAAGCATAACTAAAGTTAATGACTAAGCATAACTAGAGTTAAAGAATGACAAAATAGCTTAGTTGGTAGAACTACAATTTAGGGATTGACTGATTGATTCTTTTATTATCAATGATGAGTTAAGCTAAAGAAATGAAGGAGATTAAAAGTGCATTTTATTCATATTTATCAAGGAGAGATTTATAGAATAAAACTAAAAGAGAGCTTTACGTGATAAAGAAAATCATGGTGAGTTTTATGGATCAAGGAGAGATCTACAACAAAAACAAGGAGATTGAGGGGCTAATCATGTCTATATAAAGAGATAAGGAATCCATTATAAAAGAAAGGAATGTTGAGTATATTTTGTTTGAATATAGAACTCTTCATGCACATCTAATCATACAGGTTGAAGAATAGAGCCAAGGAATTCTATAGACATCGATCAATAGAGGACAGAGCATTCAACAAGCAGAATAAAGAAAGAAATCAAAGGAACTAAAGTATATATTGATCAGAGAGGTATTATTGGACTAACAATAGATCTGAATAATTGCAAATAAAAGTTGTATTTTGAACAAATCATTTACTGTATCAGTTTAACCATTGATTCAGAAAATCTCTTAACTGAGTGGGATTTCACAGTCCTTATTGTATTGAGATACTCAAGAGTATCAAAAGGTTTTCTTGTTGATAGCATAGTGAGTGCTAGGTCAACAGACAAATTGTTGGTTTTAAATCCTCTAACAAGGTCGCACTTAACAGTGTGTATTGTAACCTTTAATAGGGTTGGCTCTTCACCGAGCTCACTTTAAAAGAGTGAAAATATTTTGGGTTATCGGTCCCAGGTGGTTTTTACCATATTGGGTTTCCATGTTAAAATCTATGTGTCAAATGTGTATATGTTTCATTGCATTGATATTTTGTTTTACACGTTATTAAAACTGGATTGGTCAGTTAACACTAATTTTATTTTTTGCTACTTGGTAAAGTCCAGAAAAGATAAAAAGTATATCTTACCGAGTAGTTTATATTTGTTAAGATTATTTATCCATTCATAGAATCCAAGCAATTTAGAAGATAATAGAAACCCATTTAGCTTCGAAGATGATCAAAATCTAGTGTAGGAAATAGAAGAAGAGATAGAAGAATATGATGATGAAGATCATTTTTTATATGCTACATTAAGTAAGTTGACCGAGTATGGAAAACATAATTCAAAAGTGGTTAAAGCCTTGAGAAGGTTACCTAGTGAGGCCTTGGATAGGTTTGAAATAAAGAGAGGTGAGTTGGTTTTAGTGCCTAATGATGAAGAAGGGAAAAGAGAAAAGGTGACACCAAAAATGGATGGATTACCAAAATACAATACCCCTATAGAAAAATGGGGAGCCAATTTCAATAGTGATCATACAAACCCATTGTTTAAACCGAACAATAGAGGAATGTGTGAGAAGAGTAGTAATGGAAATAGAAGGAATGGTCATTGGAGACAACCAAATAATGAGGAAAACTATGACCGAGGTAATCCAAGGTAGAAAAACAAGGGAAATAATTATAACAATGGTCAAAATCACCAAGGCATGAATGATCAAAATTTCAGAGGTTAGAATGGGAACTTCCATAATATGGGCCAGAGAAGAAGAGCTCATATGGTGATGGAAAGATATAGGAAACTTGATTTTAGTGGGATAGTTGGATACCCAAATACCATATCAAATGAATTAAGAAATTCCATTGGAGTGTAATCTGTTGAACAACATACCATAAATTTAAAAAACATCATTGAAGAACTAGATGGGAATCATGAGGATGTTTTTATGAATTTAATTGTCTAGTCATTAATAGAAAATGTTGTTGAATGGTATAGGGGGTTGCTTGATGGATCCATCTGAAGATGGTGTGATTTTTTAAACCAATTTATTGATTAGTTTGGCGATCATAATGATACATATTTTGCATCTCATGAATTAACTAGCATTAAAAATAACTTTAATGAATTAGTTGCAAACTTCAATAAAAGGTTTAATAAAGTCTTCAATAGAATACCAAGAGATATAAGAAATATTGATTCCTTTTTTATTTATTTCTATCTGAGTTCATGTGATAGAAAAATGCATTATGAGATTATATCACAAGGACCTACAAACTTGTAGCAAGCTTTCAAAGTTGCCACCACTATTGAAAATAACAGAAAAGTTGCTGGAAGGATAGACAAAAGGGATGATACTAAATTATACAATCCAAAGGCCCCTAAAAAGGATGATCTCAAAGAAATTATGGATATACTAAAAAATCTAAATGCAAAGCAAGGAAGGAGTGATAGGCCATCATTCCCTAAAAATGATATATTTAGATTACAAGATATGCCATATAATACTAATTGGAAAGATGGTAAACCTAAAAATAAAAATTATACTAAAGAAACACCTGATCCAATGAAAAGAAACAACCATTTGGTTGAGAGATATCCTTGGTGTGAGGCTTGTACATTACCACATCTTATTGATAATTATGTTGTGGCACAAAGATTGCAAGAGGATGAAGACTAGAGTGATGATCAGCAACCCACACTGAATAATGTCTCATCTGAACCCATGTGGGGAAGAGATGATTGCATTTCTTCTGAGGAGGATTATGTGTACAATGATGATTTGAATAGAATATATCACTGTGAAAAGAAACAAGGAGAGATTCGTATCATCAGGAGGTTAACAAATGAGGATAAAAAATCATATACCATTGGAGCTCTTGAGGAAGCAAGGAATAATTATAAATTGAGGAATAGAATAATAAATGTTGATCAAGGAAAGCCTGCTAGAATACCTATCAAGGCACCAAAGAAGAAGGTAAGCCAGCCTGACACACAAAGGGTCAAAGATGATACTGCAAGGATAAGTCAATAGGTAGATCATCATCAAGCCCCTAAACTGACAAAGCTAAAGGAGAAACTAATGTTCAGTAAGTCTATTCCCAATAGTAGTTCTTTTATATATAATGCTTTGTCTCAGGTGAAGATTTTTATTCCTTTATTGGAAATGATGAAAATATCTGAATATAAAGATGAAACTATAAAAGGATTGTCTAATGTAGGTAATGTTTTTAAGGAGAAATTTAATCAAAGACTAGTAAATGAAGACCCACCAGTGGTTTATTTAGGAACTATTCTCAAAATAGAACACAAGTTGATCCTTTTTATCTTACTTTGATGATTAACAATAAAATTCTTAAGAATTGTATGATAGATCCAGGAGCATCAGTTAACATCATGCCCTCAAAAGTTATGAAGGAGCTTGGAATGAAGGTTGACACAACTTATGGAAGAATTTATGCTCATGACAATAGATCTATACCTGCTGTTGGTATTATAAAAGATGTGGAGTTTAAATTTCCTGCTTGTCCTGAAATGTCATATAAAACTGATATTATTGATGTAGAAGTGCCTGCTAATTATGGAATGCTTTTATCTAGACAATGGTCTAATTTAGTAGGTGGTCATATCCAATTAGATATCTCTTATGATACTATTCCAGTGGATGGAAGGAAAGTAAGAATTAATAGGGAGTCAAGATCTCCATATATCAATGATGAAGACATTGGGATGGAGATGATAAAATTTTTCCATTCAGACATGGATAATTTTCAGGTGAGTATCACTAAACCAACACTACCAATTAATAGTCTCATTGGAGTGCATTTGTAGGAGAATTAGGAAGAACTTTGGCAAATGACTTTTGATGGAGTATGCAGTAAGGAAGGTAATGGTGTTGGGATCACTTTTGTATCCCCATGTGGTAAGATTTTAAAGTTCTCTTTCTGATGCAGGAGCATCCTGGGTGTAAGGGCAATCTTGCATCACCCAAAAATATTTTTGTTTTATTTTCAATAAGGGCTACCTTGTGCAGAACTGCTATTTATGGAAACTTGCTATTTTTAGTAAGTTGGTCATACGATCTCGGAATGTTCTAATTTTGCATGTGGAGGTTCATCTGAGTCATATTAGCCTACCAGTAAAGTTTCATGGCTAGATCGAGTCTGGTTTTGAAGATATTGAAAATTTTTGGTATTGAAAACAGGGTACAGAAACTTCGGGCTCAGTTTTGAAGGCTTTAGAGGCTTGGATGAGGTCAAAACTTGGGCTGAATGATGCTTGCATAATTTTGGCATTGTAGAGCGCTTCTTGGCCTTTCCGAAATGGGGTTATAATAGTCAATCAGGTCAACTGGTGATGACTTATGGTCTCCAGAAGTTGGGCCACCTGAAATAGCAGAAAATAATTTTCCTTCAAAATTTTCGGGTTTCAAAAGTTATTTTGAG
>MU228395.1:481585-499386 GCA_018584345.1 Thuja plicata | reverse complement strand
TTGCATATTGTAATTCTGAAAGTTTGTAATTCCACATTTGTGGAGATAATAAGAAGCCCATTTTCTGTTCTTGCAAATTGTTGTTGCGTCTCTGTTTCTGTTATGTGTTTGTGGCATTAAGGGGAGCGCCCTTCATCACTTTCTTTCTAAATTTTGAATTTACAAATAATATCTCAGAGTATGAAGCACTAATAATTGATTTAAATATTGTAAAATCATATGGTATTAAGATGCTTTCATTTTATGATGACTCTGATTTAATTGTTTCTCAAGTCATAGATAAATTCAATACCACAAATCCTAGATTAAAGTAATATAGAAATTTGGTATGGGATTTAATTGAATGTTTTGATGCATTTTCAATCAAATGGATAGAAAGATCAGAAAATTCCCTTGTAGACTTTTTGGCTAATGTAGCCATCAAGTAGATTGATGTTCCTTTTGATGAGATTGTGCAGATTGAGATGAAAAATAGACCATCAATTCCTGAAAAATGTCAGAATTAGCAAATATTTGAAGATGACAGAGATCTTCTCAAATTTTGGTGAATGAAGATAGATATGAGGATCAACACATAGATTGGAATGGATATGTATAATATCAAGATGGAAAAGAGATTTTTTTTGGAAAGGAATTTGTGTAGTTAAAGATAAACAAGATTCTTGAAGGCTTGGTTGCACTTGAAGGAGTTTTTGATGAGCAAGAAAGTCTTAAGATGGGTAAGACAAATGAAAAGTATGAAGAAGTTGAAAAATTAACTTAGGAAATTATCACACTCTTAAGGAGGTATACATAGGTAATAAGCTCACGCCTAAGATCAAATTTGATTTGATAAATTTGTTAAGAAAATATAGGCACATTTTTGCATGGTAATATGATGATCTTAAGGCTTACTAAGAAGGTTTATTTCAACATGAAATCCCTTTAAAGCCAGATGCAAAGCCTTTTAGACAAAGATAGCATCCTATAAACCCAATTCTAGCTCCTAAAATGAGGGAAGAGCTTGTCAAATTAAGGGATGCATGAATAATAATGCCTATAAGACATTCTACATGGGTACCAAGTTTGTCCACAGTTAGAAAGAATAATGGAGATATAAGGTTGTGTTTATTTTAGAAACTTAAATGTATCATCCTTAAAAGGCAACTATGCATTGCCTAATATGGAAGCCCTTTTAAAGAAGGTTACTAGGAATGAATTATTTTCTATGATGGATGGATTCGATACAACCAAGTGAAGGTCAAAGAGTCAAAGCAATACAAGACATCCTTTACCCCTCCTTGGGGAACCTATGTTTATGAAAGGATTCCCTTTGGGTTAACTAATGCAGGAGAAACTTTCCAAAGAGAAATGGATGTGGCTTTTGATGGCCTGATTGATTTCATCATGGTTGTATATCAAGATGACCAGACAACATATTCAAAAAGGGAAGAAGAGCATTGTAATCATTTGGAGAAAAATATTAAAAGAGCTTTGGAACATGGGATATCTCTAAACCCAAAGAAATGTCATTTTGGAGTAACTGAAGGGAAGTTACTTGGGAACATTGTATCAAAGGATGGTGTGAGGATAGACCCTAAAAGGATTGTATCTATTGATAAAATTTAGATTCCTAAGAATTTAAAGGAATCCAGTCCTTTTCTGGAAAAATAAACTTTGTAATAAGATTTTTCCTAAACTTCTCAGAGATAATTAAGCCTATTTATAAGATGCTAAAGAAGGGTGCAAAGATTAAATGGGTGGATGGTGCCTTAAAAGAATTTTCTAGTATTAAGAAAGCCGTCAAAGAAGCTCTAGTCCTTAAAACACCTTATTTTTTCAAACCTTTTCAGTTATTTTCTTTTGCATCATATCATAATATTACTACAGTCATGTTGCAAAAAATGATAAGGGCTATGAGAAGGCAATAACATTTTTTAGTAAAACTCTTCAAAAAATATAATTAAATTATGACATAAATGAAAAACAAGCGTATGCCCTTGTCAAAGTAATGAAATATTTTAGACCATATTTGGTAGGGGAAAAGGTGATAGCTTATGTGCCAAATGTAGAAATTAAAGATATTTTTAAGTAGTCAGAGGTTACAGGCAAAAGATGCAGATGGGTGAATCAGATCCAGGAGTTTGACATGGAGATCCAAATAACAAAGTTGGTTAGAGGATTGTTGGATGATGTTGGAATTGGCTGCTAGTGATGTTGTTGGCACTCATGTTTTTCACTGATGTCAACATATGTTTTTGTGGAGAGAGAACAAACTGGTTATTACTTTTGTATGATAACTGACAAGAAGTGTATGGATATTGTATGGGATAAAAGCACAATAATCTGTCACCCTTTTGTAAAGGAAAAGGCTAACAAAATCAAAGTTGTTCAACTTCAATAGTATAAAAGTGACATTTATGTTTCAAATTTGAAGATGATGTAAACTAATTAAATGTGTTAAAATGAATGAAGTTTATGATTAATATTTTTTATATTTTTTTTGAATAATTTTTGATATGTTTTTTTAATTTTTAAAGACAATTTTTCTATTGCAGAAACATACTGAAAATTAGGGGTCTAGTTCCCACCAAAAAATTATATGTAAATAAACATTTTTTCCCCTAATTTCAAAATATGTTATAGATTACATATATATCTAGTGCATAAAGAAATAAAAATTAGTTTGTGACCTATATTTTCTCTTTTATAATAATTCAAATTCCAACTCACCTACAATTGACAGTTTTCATCTCCCGCCATGTTTTTTAAAACAAATATATCCCAATAAAAAAAGAAATATATATTCTTGAAGATGACTCTCTCTTCTAGTGCACCATATGTTTTTCAAATTTATTTAATATGATTTACTATTTTTTTCTTTCTCTGAATCCACATCTCCTTGACTGTTAAAATACCTACTTGTAATATTTTTTAATTCTAATAGAATATGTCTAATTAAAAAACTATAAAATCTATAAGAGTATATTCTTAACTCTGATCTCTACAAAAGGGTATTTTTGTATTTTTTTTAAAATATCATTAAAAATACTTAGAGTTATTGAAACGCCACTTTTCTGAAATAATTTTATTTCTATGGTAATTGGACTCAAAGTGGTATAAAATATGCATTTAATAGACATTTCCAATTGGAAAATTTAAAACACTTATCTAACTTAGCTATAATGAATCTAACTAGACCATATGTTTGACCAAAATTAATTTTTAGTTCGAAATACTAAAATTTAGTTGTGCTGATAAGTTAGCCTAAAAGGTGACAGATAATCAGAATGAGGGAAGATGGAGATATGAAGAAGGATGTATGATGGTCTTATTTCTAAGGTCGCTTGGATTAACATTGCATATTGGATGAATTATAGATGTTTTGGTAAAGAATGGTTTCTGGACTATGATAGTGATGATTGACAGAGCGACTCTCTGTGTTTTTCGTACATCTTACAGGTGATGATGATTCAGGTTATGCAAGCTTAAGGAATGATAGAAGATGTGTTCATGAATTTTTTTGATGGGTCACAAGTCGTATGAGTGAAGATGACACCAGTAGTGGCATGTATTCTGGAGAAGACCTATTTTGGGCTGACTTCATAGATGTAGTATGTATTGTGGATTGTGAGCATGGATTGAGGATCTTGGACTATTTATGATGTATTGAAATTGATGTATACTTGTTTTAGATACCATTTTAATCTTAGAAAGGGGTTAAATGTTTTTTTTTTTTAATATTAGGAAAGCTTAATTGGCCAACCTAATCAATTATTATAATAGCATATATATAAGAGATATTTTCTTTTGAAAAGATGTGATATATGTATGGATGTGTGAAGAGAAGGTGATTGAAAGAGGAAGTTGCAAAGATTGATTGACTGTTGGATGTAGAGCAGAGGATATGTTCATTGTACTTCTTTGGAGCTGACAAAGCAAAGAGTTTCTATGAGACAGTTCACTAGATTGTATATTTTCTATATGTATTTGTTTGGATTGTAAATCCTTGAGGGTGGTTTTAACCTTCTTTGGCAGTGTGCCTAGGAAATGAGCCCATTGTTACTCTTGACTCCTAATAGGGTCTCTCTATTAAGAACCTGTGTATTCCTTCTATTTATTTTGTTAGTGTAGTGTTATCGGACGCATATGCTTTGTAAGTCGTCCCGTGAGTATATTTTATCATCCCACATGCATAGGTAGTATTAATTTTCTAGATCGTACTTAGTATATAAGAGTAGGTTGAGGCCTTTGATGGACACCGACGAATTTATTGTATTGAGATTGCTCAAAGGAGGTTACCCCCTCGAAGTGGCCCGCGATCAATAGATTCATTCTGAGTTCTACTGTTGCTCTATATTCTATTATTTTGTGCATTCTCACCATATTGCTGTAAGGAGGTTCATCTCATCTGGTATCAGAGCACTTTCTTGGGCTCGCTGGGTGGAAATTATGTCAAATTTTTTTTTTTCCATCGTGGCCTTTAGGTTCCTTTCAATTCTAATATCTCTTGTTATTGCAATAACTCTTTTCCGTTATTTTGTATTTGAGTGAATTTTCCTGAGTCGATTGTGTCAAAAAAAGAGTAAAATTGTTTCTATTTTTTAGCCATAGCTTCCTTGCTTTCTTCCTGTTTCCTCTCACAGTTCCTCAGAATGCCTAAAATACCATTTCGCATACTTCCTTCCTTGGCGACCCCACCCTGAATTCTACATATCAAAGCCCTAAATCCCTCATTTATCAAATTTTAGGGTTTGCCGTATCTTTTTTTTCTTCTCATCCAATCACCACCAAACCGAGCCACAAGATTCAATTCCTCATTCTGCTCCCTTGTCCCTCTTGGACTGCTCGCCTCATTCTGCCTCCCCAACCCTGAAACCCTCATTTTTCTTTTTCCCTTTTCCTCAGAAATTCTCCAACCACTCATCAAACACCCATTTCCCATATGATTTTTTCCCAACTCCAAGTTTTCCCTAACTGAAAAAGTTTCTGTTTCTCATTTTCTACCAATTGCAAAAAAAAAAAAAACTGCTTTATGGTTGTTACACGTACAGGAGAAAAAATCATGGAAGAGGAAATTGCATCCCTCAAGACCAGACTTCAAGATCTAGATGACAAAATTCTTGGTCTCAACCTTTAGCATTCAGCCATGAACCGAAACCATTCTGGAGACGCAGGGTTCTCTTATGGCAATTTCTATGGACCGAAGCTTGATTTTCTGCGCTTTGATGGTACTGATCCAACTGGATGGATTTATAGGGCAGAGCAGTATTTCGGCTTGCATAATAATTTGGATAACAACAAAGTTTTGCTTGCATCTTTTCATTTGGAACATGAATCTCTTCAATGGTTCCATTGGTACATCAAGGCTATTTTTTATGAACTCCATGCTTCTCCTTCGGCAGGGCACTTGGGATTCCTCAAAACTTATGAGCGGGCAAGGAGAAACTTCTTTTGGAAAGGAATGAAATAGATGATTCAACAGATGGTGGCTAAATGTGATACTTGCCAATGCCACAAGGGTGAAACAACCCTCCTTCCTGGCTTTCTAGAACCATTTCCCATCCCTACACAGATTTGGACTGATATTTCTATGGATTTCATTAAAGGACTTCCTAAATCAGGTGGCAAGACAGTGATCTTGGTTGTGGTTGATCATATCTCTAAATATAGTCATTTTTGTGCCCTCAGCCACCCCTATACTACCTCCTCAATTGCACAAATCTTCATGGACCAGATCTTCCGTCTTCATGGCCTCCCTTCTTCCATTGTCTCTGATCGTGATGCCACTTTTACCAGTCATTTTTGGACTAAACTATTTCAAAAAACTGGCACCAAACTAAAGATGAGTTCGGGCTATCACCCACAAACTGATGGTCAGACTGAAATTGTCAACAAATGCTTGAAAACTTATCTTCGCTGCTTCACTTCCGAACGGCAACATCAGTGGGCCAAGTGGCTTCCTTTAGCTGAATGGTGGTACAATACCTCTTACCACACTACCTCTAAAATGACTCCATATAAAGCAGTCTATGGTCAGGCACCTCCAGTGCTCCTTCTCTACACTCCTAGAAGCTCACCAGTCCAGGCAGTTGACATAGTTCTCCACACTAGGGATCAGATTCTTCACACCCTACAGGATAATCTTCACATGGCCCAAAATCGAATGAAACAACAAGCATATCAACATCATTTTGAGCACTCATTTCAAGTTGGGGATATGTTTTTTCTTCATCTATAGCCATACAAGCAATCCTCCCTAAAGCTTAAAGGGTTTCATAAGCTAGCCCCAAAATTTTATGGGCCTTATAAGGTTCTACAGAAGATTGGTTCAATTGCTTATAAACTGGAACTTCCTCCTTCTTCCCACATTCATCCAGTATTTCACGTTTCTTGTCTAAAGCAAGTTCTGGGTACCAACGTTAGAGCACAAACTGCTCTCCCTGAAATGGATAAGGAAGGATCTATTATCCTAGAGTTGACGACAATCATTGACCAGCGCACTTGTCAGCTTCGCTCTCGCTCCATCTCTGAGGTCTTGATTTAATGGCATGGCATGCAACTAGAGGATGCTACCTGGGAACCCCTTCTTCAGATTCAGCAACAATTTCCACACCTTAAGCTTTGAGGACAAAGCTTTTTTCTAAGAGAGAGGGGATGTTAGGAACCTGTGTGTTCCTTCTGTTTATTTCAATCAATCATTACATGCATCCATATTATGCAAGCTATTATTTCAATTCTCTCCTGTGAAAATTGTTTTGGTTTTGCAAGGATTTTGGGGGTGTTGGTGGATAAAAAATCAGTAAATTCATAGTACCAGAGCTCAAGTATAGTTGTCATATGACTTGAAGAGTTTTCTGGTGTTAGGAACCTGTGTGTTCCTTCTGTTTATTTTGTTAGTGTAGTGTTGTCAGACGCATATGCTTTGTAAGTCATCCCGTGAGTATATTTTATTATCCCACATGCATAGGTAGTATTACTTTTCTAGATTGTACTTAGTATATAAGAGTAGGTTGAGGCCTTTGATGGACACCGACGAATTTATTGTATTGAGCTTGCTCAAAGGAGGTTACCCCCTCAAAGTGGCCCGCGATCAATAGATTCATTCTAAGTTCTGCTATTGCTCTATATTCTGTTATTTCATGCATTCTCACCATATTTCTGTAAGGAGGTTCATCTCACTCTCCTTTATCAGGAACTGTGTACTGTAATGTTGTAATAAGCTCCTGACAGGGCTAAATTTTTTAACAGGGATACTGTACTCTCAGGTACATCATTTGTGGGTAGTAATTCCCACCAGGGTTTTACCTTTAATGGGGTTTCCTCAAAAATAAAGGATTGTGTTATTGTGTTGGAATTTACTATGTTATCATTTGAAGTGAATTTTTGGTTTATAAATTTTAATGTTTAATAATCTATCTCACAACTTATTCACCCCCCCCTTCTTAGTTGTGTTGGTGGATTATTATTCCTAACAATTGGTATCACAGCTACTGGTCCTTAGAGAGAAAGATTAACAGCTTGAGGTGATCCTGAAGATGACTTACTATAGGAAGGATAGTCTAAAATTTGATCCTGAAAAATTTGACAGTGGGAAGAATAAGATGGGAACACATTTGCTATGTTTGGGACTCGACTACTAGATGATTACTAAAAGAAAAGAACAAATGAAAGCTAAGGATGAATTGGACAAAGATACTGAAGATGAAAATAATTTATTCTCATGTAACATGGTCACAAGGGAAGCATTGATCAATGCACTTTCTGAAGGTGAATTCACAAAGGTAAAAGACTTAGATTCTACACATGAAATTCAGACAAGATTGGAAGCACAGTATGAAGGAGATAAGTTTACAAAATAGGAAAAGTTGTAGAATTGGAAGGCAAAGATGGAAACAATGAAAATAAAAGATGATGAGAACATTAGAGCATATTTACAAATAATTACTAAAAGTGTTATTGGCATTAGGAAATCTGGAACCTATAGAAGAGATTATACCTTTGGAACCTAACTTCAATAGAGAGATGTTTATTGGGAAATTGACTACATTTGAGGCCGCAAAATTGGGATATTCTCTACCTAAATTTGAGTGAGAATTTAAGGCAACTATGCATAGAAAAAAAAGACCTTATTAGGAATTGCAAGTACCATCAACAGTGACTTCAAAGAAGAACTTGGAGACTACGTTGATGAATGGGAACATATACAAGAAGAAGAAAGGAAGCTAGATGAAGTTGTGGCCCTGATCGCAAGAAGAGAAAAGAGAGATAAGGGTAAATTTTAAGTAAAGTTACCTTTGAAATGTTTTTCATGCAACAAGATAGGTCATTTTACATCTTGATGTCCTACAAGGGTTCCAAAGCACAAACCTAGGTTTTATAAATCTAAGTATCCAAGACAAGGAATTTTATTATTCTAGTGAAGGTGTTTCTCATGATGAAGTTGTTGACTATGATGAGATTGGATTTATTGCTATTAAGGATGATGAACCTTTACATGAAGAAAAAGGCTTAGTATCTCGTATTAAAAATAAATTTGAATGGGTTATTGATAGTGATTGTTCACATCATATGACTGGAGATAAAAAACAAGTTTGTTAGCATGAAAAATATATGTTGGTGGTGTTGTAATAGTTGGTGACAATACTCCTAAGCTTATCATTGGAGTTGGATCTATCTCTCTGGATGGAAAAACTAATACTAATAATGTATTTCTTGTTGATGGACTTAAGAATAATATGTTGAGTGTTGGATAGCTAGTGGACAAGGTTATCAATTGAAGTTCATTGATGGGAAATGTTCTAGCAGAAATAAGGAAGGAGACGTGATTGCATCTGGTACTAAATATAGAGGTAATGTATTTGAATTGAATACATATGAGGCTTCTTTTTTTATTGAAAATGTTGATGATAGTTGGTTAAGGCACAAAGTATTTTGTCATGTTAACTTTGATAATATTGTGAAGGCAAGTATGACTAATGCAGTAAGAGATCTACCAAAGTTTTTGAAACCATCTAACACTATGTGTAGAGAGTGTGTTATGGGAAAGAAGACTACAAGCAGTTCTAAAAGAAAATCATACTCTACGAAAGGGAAGTTGGATCTGGTACATACACATTTGTGGTCCTACAAGAACAAGGTCTTACTATTGTGAGAGGTATTTTATACTTTTTTTTGATGACTTTTCTAGGATGATGTGGGTTACATACTTAAGAGAGAAATTTGAGGCATTTGATAAATTCAAGATATTCAAAGAAAAAGTTGAGAATGAATCAGGTTTGAAGATAAAATGTTTGAGATCAGATAGAGGTGGTGATTTTACTTCATAATTATTTAATATCTACTATGAAAAGCAAGGAATATACAGACAGACATCTGCTCCTAGAACACCACGATAGAATTGGATAGCAGAGAAAAGGAATAGAACCATATTAGATGTTGCCAAGACTATGCTGCTAGAAGGAAATGTATCACATGTTCATTGGAGAAAAGTTGTTGGTACTTGTTGGTAATATTTCCTATTTGGAATATGCCTTGTAAAATTTTGAAGTCTCCTGTCATTCATGTTATCCAAAGCTTTAAAATCATGGTTAAAATTGTTCTCATGCCTCTAAAAAAAAATTTCTCTCCCTCAACCTAGTTGGAAATGCTAAAAACCCTTGTTTCATGTCTCCTAGTGTAAATTTGGTCATAAAAACCCTAGGCATTGAAATGCCTTCTAATTTTGTGTTACTTTTTCACTTAAATCATCTCTTGAATGGGTTCATTTTAAAGAAGACATGTTTATTAAAGTTTTCAGTCCTAAAACCGTGGTCTTACATTATTCCCTAAGTCCAAAGTCCGCTGATGTTTTAATTAATGTTATTATTTGTCGAGCTAGTTTGTTTTAATCGGACGGCCTGCTTAATAGATTAATCTCAAACCAATCAACATCTATTTTGTAAGTGATTAAGCCATGAAACCACATGTCTTTGGTGGGTCTGATGGTCATAAAAGTTCTTAGTTAATCAGTGGGCAGATCCTGAAAGAATCAACGGTAGACTTAATCGCTTAGTCCCAAGATCTGCATCATCTATCATATAAGCGATTAAGTGGTGCCAATGCATGTCAAAGGAAGTAATGTGGGTCCTGTCACAAGTAGCATAAAGGTGATTAATGTTTAGAAATATCTAATGGTTGGCGTAATCCCTTAAAGGCAAGATGCGCGACATTTATCAGTTAAGTGGTTAAGCGGTGAAGACATGTGGCAGTTGGTGGACCCAGGTATTTTGAGGTGGTGATGAGTAAAACACAGATAACTTATTTCTAATCCTATGGTCTACTTAATGGCTTACCTCATAGATGCACGAGATCTATCATCTAAGCCATTAAGTGGTGCTGACGCATGTCAAGAGGCTGACATGTATTCCACTAAAGGTAAAGCTGACCGCAGAATAAAAATTGGAGAATTTTGAGAAGATCTAATAGCCCACTTAATGGATTAAAGAGAAACTGATCGACATCTATCATCTAAGCCATTAAACCATGATGCCACGTGTCCTAGTGGGTCTGGCTAAGGTCGTAAAGATAGGATTAAAGGAACAAAACCTATACAAAAGATTGATGGTCTGCTTAATGGCTTAAAGGAAAAGTGATCGAGATCTAGTAATTAAGCCATTAAGCCATGTTGACGCATGTCCTAGGTGATGATGTTTCAGCCGCAGTCAGTAAACTCAAGGTGAGATAACTTCTAGATAGGTTAAGGTGAATCTAACAGTAGACTTAATTGCTTAAGGAGAAGAAGCATGACATCTATCAGTTAAGCGATTAAGTCATGCTGACACGTGTCCCAAATGAACATTTGTTTCTGAGAATAGAAGAGGGTCATCAAATGAAGAAGATGTTGCTTGAAATCTATGGCCCAGATTTAAAGTTACTAAAATGAGTTTCAGTGAGTCGTTAAGCCGTAAATTTGAAGTAACAAAATTGATTATAGAATGTGTGGCCATTTCAGTTCATTTCAATTCAAAAGATTGATTTTATTGAAGTAGTATAATTCATTATTTTAGCTTGAAGTCTCCATAACTCACCAGAATTTTCCAAGAAAAGAAACCGAATTGCAGAGATATTCAGCTCCTCGCGACAGAATTGCAGAACAGGTAAGTTTTCTCTAATACAACAAAATTTAGGTTTCCAGTAAGATTTGAAATCTGGAAAGCTTTCAGAATTATCATTTTAAAATCTGAATTTCATCTCAACAAAAAAGCCCTAGGTTCAAAATGGCCCCTAGGATTCAACTTTTAGGAAAGATAGATTATCAGAAAAGAAATGTCAAAGAGGACCTTCTGCAACAATTAAAAGGGACCACAGGTGATGCAACCCAGATTAAGAGAATAGTCCCAACTCATCCCCACTTCAGAGTAGGAGAGGGTTTATATGACATAGGTAGGTGGGCCAAAGATGTTAAAACCATTCTAAATGGTCTAAGTCTGTTTAGAACTGCCTACAACCAAAGGAATGCTCCTACCCCAGATTGTAACATATGGGATTTAGATGTGGGAAAATTGATAGTACCTGGGGTATTTATGGATACTAATTTGTTCACTCTGATAGCCAACACTTATGACTAAGTGTCTAGGGTTGTAAGGGATACACAAGGAAACATGTTGTTGAGTGTCACAACCAATGAGATCAGGAGAATTTTTAGATTAAGTGACTCATCAGTACAAATGGATGATATTGACTTCAGCGACTTTAAAAAAGTATACCAGACCCAGAGGGAATACTACAGAAATGAGGCCCTAAAAGGATACTTTAACAAAATAGGGGATTTGATTGTAGTAGGGCCCAACACACCAGAGCCATTTAAGTTGGACTATTTCAATGGTAAGGCTAAGAAAATGTATAGTTCCCTATGCCTCATTTTAGGAGAGGATGAAGAAACAATGATGCTTGTTCATATGACGGTCATGGTGGTTCAGATTCTACATCCCCACCTATCAATAGTTTTTGACTATGCTTCTTACATTGCCCAACAAATGCATGAAGGTCTAGTAGGTATCCAAGACAATAACATACTCAAACCAATGGGGTGGTATTCCCTTATGATGCATGTTGGTTGTATTTCCTATTTTTTCTAGTTCTCCTGGTTCCTTGTCTTGCTCTCTGAGTTCTGATGTGCTCAATTCAGCTATCTCTCACTCATCATGCCCTTACCTCTATCAAATTTCAGGTTTTCAAGTCTAAACCTTGCTAAATTTGCAAAAACCCTAAAAAACCCTAGGCTATCCAAGTGTTGAACGATGAATTTAAACCCTAGGTCATGCCTTATGTTTCAATGTTACTTTTTAATTCACTAAAGGCATGTGTTTTAAGTTAAGTCATCTCGTCGCGTTACCCCAGCCGAATATTCCATTTGTCTTCCTAACTTTTCTTTTTCCTTGTGTCGCGTAGTCTCATTTAACTTTCAAATATTCCTTTAGCGTTCTGAGACTTAGCGATTTCTTTCAGTCGGGTAGTCGCAAGATCTTCATGTTATAAAGCTTTGTAAAAGATGGGACCCACTGTTAGTCGGGTGATCGCGGGAGAAATTAAACAGTTTTGAAAATGTTCTCAGAATTTGTGATTACTTCATGTCGCATTATCGCCAAATCAAGCCAAAGCTAACAGTTAAGTTTTCCTTCAGTCGCGTGGTCTTAGAATAGAACAATGGTTAAGAGATTTCAGCTTAGAATACGTGACTAACCGTTTGAAGTTTGCGGTATTGCTTAGTCGGGATGTCGCCAAAGAAAGATGATGCTTCAGCTTTCTGTTATGCAGTAAGAGGACCAATGATTGAGTGACATGTGTCACAAGATGGGTGGCTGTTGAGAAAAGGTTATCTCATGACCGCCAGAAAGAAGAAATGGATTCAACGACTTTGAGACTTAGGTGCTTTGCCTTCTGTTGCGATGTCTAGAAATATTTTAAGGGTATGCAGAAACTTTGGGCGATTAAGCGACGGCCGTAGGATGAAGGAATATGAAGATCTGACAGTGGTTGCAAAGTCTGGGAAGAAAAGTACCCCAGGGGAAAAGACCTCCCAACTTGGAGATTAGGGTATGTCTCGCAGTCGTCAGAAGTGAAAAGGGGGCACTTATAACATGTTAAGGTAAAGTATAATGCTCAGGGCTTATATCTCCTGACTGGGCGACTAGGCATTGTCTCCGAGTCTTGAAACAGAAATTAAACACTCAGTGAAAAGGAGGTAACCGTAAAAGTTAATGGTAACGGCTAGTCGCGAAGTCTCAGAAAGAATGGTGAGTTACTGTTAACTATATGTGACTTTGATTTCAGTTATGTCGCGTGATCGCCAGATGATCATTTGGGTCAGCCAAGGTTAAGAAAAAACATTGTCGCCAAGTCTTGAGATGGAACCATGGTTAATAATAGAGGCCCACGACAAAGAGACTTAATGCAGTCGTGCAGTCGCCTGATTACAAGATATAAAAAACGGTGGCAGTTTTTTGATCTAACAGAGTAAATATCTTGGCAACCAATCACAGGCTCATATTTTGATTACAGTACAAAAAGAGTAGCTGAGATGTGAGATAGACAATAAATTAGAATGTGACATGTCAGCTCTGTTAAACGTTATATGATTTCTCTAAGGATTCATTTTTGAAAATTTGATTTCCTGTCAACTTCAACAACTGCGGCTAGGTTTTTCAAGTTCACGACATGGCAAATTAATGGAAGAACTGATGTTTCTAAATTATGAGTTGTGTACTCTGAATGATAGCTATAAGGAGTTGATAGTGCATTAATTCTCATTCACTATGCTTTCAATTTTCAGAGCCAAGTTGCTAACTTTCAGAAGAGTGATATTTTTCTCAGTTTGCGGTATATTCAAAGTTGATTGAGGAGTTCTAAATTGTAGAAGATATTGCACAGAATAAACAGCTGATATTGGAGATTAGATTTGTTTCAATATCGGTTAGAAAAAAGAGATTCAGCATCTTGCAAGGATGAGAAGAGATGTTAGTGTCGCTTCAACAAGTGGAGGCAGTGGAGAGGAACAGAAAGAAAAAGCAAGTTTCTCTGATGAGTTTCTCCATCTTCTGCCAGGTTCAATGCAGAATAAGAAGGCCAATGCTAGTGTCCTCCTGGATGAGTACAAGAACATTCAAGATGCTGTGACCCTGGACACAACAGGTTACTCTCTTTTCACCCATTTCTATAAAAACTCTGATAATCCCATCCCAGTTTCAAACCCTTGGACATGTGGTCTTGCTAGGTTACTTGTTCCTGATGTTTTCTTAGTTGTAGACCTATTTCTTGACCTAGAAAATCACTATGATGCCTTGACAAAGACCATTAAAAGGGATGATGGCACTGCCCTGTTAATTTTGAACAGAAACTCATTCATGCAAGCCTTTGGCTTATTCAGCACCATGTCTACAAAAATTGACATGACAAGGTAGGAAAAGAGATATAGTTCTAAGCCTGGTATTGCAAAAGGTTTATTGCAGAAGCATATGTTAAAAGAATTGAAAAATTACTTAGGTCCTATGGTTGAGCCCTATCCATATTATTACAAGGACCTACACTTCTACATCAAATATAACGCTTATGCCCTGTGTAGAGTGCTAGGAATTGATGGAGATGCAGAGAGAATCAGTTCTGGCATCTTAATGATGGTACTAGACTTGCAAGAGGTGCATTCAAGCACCAGCTATGATTACATACAACATATAATTGACAAAATGCATGAGGGTTTTTTTGCAACCCAGAAAAGATTAAAGAACCCCAAGGAGAAGGAGCCTAAATTCTTGCATTATTCAGTCCTAATGCACCTTCTCTTATACTTCAATTTTGTAATCATGGATACGCATAACTTGTCTCCTCATAGATTCTATCAGACACAACCAAATCCTATCCGTTTTTGGGTTAGGGTTTGGAATTATACTTCCAGGGAGTGCAACTACTGTGCCTTCCAAAATTGGATTGTGTATCCAATTGTGCAGAGTTTGGGGACAAGCAGGACTAGAGTCCCATTAAAGATCATACAACTGCTCAGGCCCTGCAATTATAAAGAAAATTGGTCTGGAAATCACAACTGGGGTGATTTCTTCTTGGAGGAGAATTTCACCATCATCAGAGTATATGGGTGTATTCATCCACCCCATTTGTTACCATATCATGTGCCTGTGAGAGTAGCTGCTATGGAATTCATTTGGCAGCTGATGCTAATAGATAATGAGCACTTTGCACCGCACAAAAAGGGGACTATAACCCCTAGGCAGTTCAAAATTGCAAATTTTACAATTGGTAAGAATGCCATAGATGAAGTAGGTCAGTGGTTGGAGAAGTACAGAATGGGGGCAGCCCCATATAGGTATATTGAACCAGAAGGCTTCATGGCAGGGGTTAGGAAGTTGTATACTCCTACTATCCCTAATACCAATGTTCATTGTGAATGCATAGAAGAAGATTTAACAAGGAACCTCTTGGATGAAGATGACATTCATATGAGAAGACTGAGAATCCAAGAGTTGCTGAAGCTGCAAACACAAATAAAAAGAAATGGGTTGTCATTTGGGGGTTTTTACCCTGATCTCCCATATTTTGATAGGATTAAGGCCATGATAGACAACTATTATGTGATAGTAGAGAAATTGGATACAGTCCTAGATAAAAAAAGGTGCTCAGTCACCTGAACACTCAGAATCAAAAGAAGAGAGTGATGATGACAGTGATTATGCACGTCCTCCTGTGAATCCTCCACCACAACAAGCCTTAGAGAAAGAAATGGCTGAGATCCCATAGTTGCAGGGAGCAGAAGGATATATTATAGATCTAACAGTTGCTACACAGCTAGATGATGTAGAAGAACCAGCTACAAAGAGGCAGAAGTTGGAATTAGGAAAGCCTTCAGTGGAAGGACAAAGTAAGAAAAAGGATAAGGCTAAGGCCTTAGTACCTAGCACCAGGTTATATGATCATAACCTGAGAAAAGCAATCAGGGAAGGCAAGAAGTAGCGGTCTGACCTAGAAGATGAGGTTGAGGTACCACTCAGAGCCTGTGTTGATGAAAGATTGCTTCATCAGCAAAAATTCCTAGATGATGACAGCTTTGTAAAGACAGAGGAGTTTAAAGACTTCCTCAGGTGGCACAAACCAGAGAAAATAAGGTCCCAATTAACTGTGGATGGAAAGGAAACAATTACAAATGAAGCTCTAGTGGCCTTACAAAATTATGTTCCTGAAAATGAGGATACCTCGCCTGAGGATGCTAGGAAGATGGTGCTAGAAAGTGGGATATTATTGGCTGAAGGATGGGATTTGGCATCTGCATTCATTATAGATCAAATCAAAAAGCAGCCTGACCTTAAAATGGCTAGTGAGGTCCAGGTAGGAGAAATGATAAAAGGATTTGGGTATAACCCAAAGTCTCAGGCCTTTGCAATGTGGAGTTTGAGCCCAAAATATTAGAAGCCCCAATTAGTGAAAATTCAAGAGAATATGGTGGGGAATCAGATGGTGTGGTTAGTACAAAATATAGGGGACTTAGAAATCTTCCAAATTATGACACACTGGGCTCAATTGAATGAGGACAAGACAAAACAATTGTCTGAAAGGTATACTACTCTGTTAGAAGAAACAAGTGCACTATCTAAGGATAGAGACATGTGCCATATACAACTATACCAGAGGGATCAGCTGATAAAAACATTGACAGATGAATTGGAGGCAAAGCCTGAGGTAGTGTATGTGCCTACACAACCACCACCAATGCAGGTTGAAGACAAGCCTAAGTCAGAAGAGGCTGTGGAACAAAAGGTGGATGAAGAAAAAGGAAATGCAATAGTTTTGAAAGCACTGAAAGGTATATTACAACATAGGATTGAGATTTTAAAAGAAAAAGCTGATGTTGTAATCAATACATATAGTAAGCTGCCCGTATTGCATACTGAGGTAATGGGCTACCTTGTAATTCTAAACCCTTACTTCACAAAATGGTTTGCTAGGGAAACTTTGTTTGATAAATTATCATCTCTACAAGCCATAAGAGTAGACTTTCCTCCAATAGTCACAGAGGTTGAAGATGAGATCAAAAGAGTTAACATTGCTCTCTCATTCTTCAAAGGAAAGTTGAACCAGATAGAGGCTAAATTGAGTCTCTTTTCAAGTGATTTCAATAGGTTTATTCCTACCTTAAAAGGAGAGGATGACCAAGTAAAGGCTATAGATGCCTGGAAGAGTGAGTTTGACACCAATATGCCTAGTGAAGAGGCTTTTATTTTAGGAACAGAGGTTGATGTAGAAGGATTCAATAAATTATTGGATGAGGCCTTCAAAGCTGAGATAGATATCAACAAGTTCCTACTTGATGTCAAAAACATCACTGATGTAAGATGGGACAGGAAAAAGGTGCAGGTGCAGAGTACTTAGGACTTCAAGTGGCCATCAGACGATGAAGTAAAGCCTTGGGAAGTCATGAAAACACCTAGGAAAAAGAATCCTGTAGTAGAGGAAGAAATTTTGGACGATGAGTGAAGTGAACACTTGGCGCTGCACTGTTCAGAGACATGATGGACAATTATTACAAAAGGAAGATGTAGGTGAGTAGGCGAGCACAACTATCTAGACTCAGCATAAATACTATCAGCTACCACCTACAAATCTGATTGCAGTCGCCAGATCGGGAGAAGAAAAAGAAATATCTGTTTATACATTTTTGACTCAGTCCTTTCACCGCTTCTTCTCTCTCTTTCTTTTGTCTCTCTTGTAACTTTAGGGTTAGGTTTTCTTTGGCCATCCGAAGCTTGTTGCATCCTTAAGGGATTCCAAGATGGTCTAAA
>MU228395.1:446853-462330 GCA_018584345.1 Thuja plicata | reverse complement strand
TTTGCAAGGTAATTCATAAGTTGGTTCAATAAAGATACATAACAAATCAGTGTCCACATCAACAAATACTGTGTAAAAAACAATCTTAAGAGGTAAAACCTGCCTGAGTATATGTGGAGCTCAAAAACAAAGAAGGACCTTATCCAATCCTTAGCAATTAGGATTTTCTTGTCTCTGAATCAGTATTAGAAGACATAGTGTTCAAGTAATCATTTCAAGCACTTTGGTTCATACAAGAAAAATCCCTAACAATGCACATGTTTTTGTTCAATAGTGATGATTTCTTTGAGGAGGAGATGGACCTAAATAAGTTCCAAGGTGATGAGGATTTTCCTGTTCAAATGTGGAGTGTTGGTCTATCATGGGATAGAAAAGAAGCCAGTTATGTATACTTCGACAGGGTTTTTACCACTAGTCTTAAGTCATTGTTATCCAAACAGAATGCAAGAATCCATATAGATATGATGAAATTATTGAGACCTATGGAGTTTTCCCCAGAGTTGAAAATTGCCCACAATTTGGGAGATTCAATTTTATACCTTGTTTCTACAGTAATAAGGGTTTATGGATTCATGGGAACCCCAAATGTTCTGACCTACAGAGTTCCTTTAAAGATTGGAATTGCAGAGATTATGAGACAATTGGGTGGATTATAGCAAGAAGCCCTGATAGGAAAAATGAAGGGAAGTATCTTCCGTACCCTTACAAGAACCCATCATTGGGTGGGTGCAAGAATTTGAGTCCCACTTTTGGGCAAAAAGTGGAAGTGTTTTCCCTATTTTTCAAATTTTCTGTCAATTAATGTCAAAATTTGAGGAACTTAGAGATTAAATCTCAAAAAAATTCACTACTAGAAAATGTAGTTCTCAGAGTCTATTTTTGAAATATGTAATTTATTTGAATACCCACATGGTAGAAAATATATTTAGTAGGCATGTTTAAAAACCTCTTTTTCAAAATCCCTGTCTGAGGACCATACCTTGCATGTGTATGACCAACCTATTTTGAAGTAAATAAATGAATTTTTCTAAATCCTTTTGGGAGAAGGTACCTAACACATCAAAGATTGGTCAAAATATTTTTTCTTATATTTTAATTGAATATATTTTTTTAATTAATTTTAAATTGACTATAAAGTACATTTTCAAAACCTCTCGTGTACAACCACCATAATTTAATGAAAATTTCACTTTTTTGGAGAAAAAAAAATTTATTTTGAAGAAAATTCTATGTAGATTGGTCTTATATAATTTATTTTATCAAACACCTAAAATCAAAAAAGTTATTAAAGTTTTAGTGAGCTTTACTATTTTAAGTTTAGGTACCACTTTTGATTAATAAATATTGTAAAAATAGTAAAATTTATCATATCATTATAAAATTTATATTTTTGAAATCTAGACAATGAGATCTCTAATGGGTTTTAATTTCATCAAAAAATTTGATTAGGAAGACACTCAAAAAATTACAGCAAGACAGAAATCTGGTGTGCAAATGTCTTAGCCATTATTTTGGAGGTCCGAGCATAGGCTTGGTCCCACCAAACCTGTCCCAAACTGAAATCCAATGCAAATGGTGGTTTGGTAAATTCAAATTTTAAAAAATGGGCACACGTTTAAAAATGTGTACCCGTTTCTTAAATGTAATAAATCGGCATGTAAAAATGAGTTTCTAAAAAAAAAAAAACATTTAAAAAATGGGCACCCATTTTGAAAAAATGGGTACTTGTTTTGAAAAATGGGCACCCATTTTTTGAATTTTGGATCGGATGTCCGAGCCTAAGATGGGTGCCCATTTTTTTTCAAAATGGGTGCCTATTTCTAGCGGCAGTTTTTAAGCCCACAAGACTTCCGCGGAATTGGTACCCAACTTCTTGCACTTACTCCATTTCATCATCACAAAGCCTGGGTCGACATAGTTTGACAAGTATTTTGAACCGTACCATCTAGCAACATCTGTATCTAGGTGTGAAGACAATGAAGATTTCATAATGGGCATGTTCAGAAAGAGAACCAAGTGCTTGACATTAGAGCACCAATTTAATTTCCCTGAGGATATTGTTATAAATATTTTTGATCTGAGTGACTAGGAGTTCAGGAAGGAAAAGTGGCTCGTGTATAAAAAGTATTTGGACTTTGTTCACAATTTTGATAGATCTTATGACCCTTTGAAGGAACTTTTTCCCTGGGCTAAAAAGATTGAGTCCTTGATGACATTGTTTGAAGGTATTATGCAGGCTCTCAGTGAGAAGAAACAAAAAATAATGGAAGCTGAGCCAGAAAAGGCTAATGCCATATTGAGAAAACTTTCACAAGGAAGGGTAGTCCCACTAGGGAATTATGTAGTCTTCAAGAGAAGAGGGCATAGCACCATTATGCCCAAAATTGACAAGACTTCTAATCAGAAAGGAAAAAGGTCGGCATATGCCAGTGCCCAAAAGTTGCCATCTCCCAAGAAATAGAAAGTAGAAGGAAAAGAGAAAGAGAGTGAGTTATACTCTCCTTCCTAGTCCCCTATACATATGGATGACTAGGCTATTGCTCAGAAATTGGTCCAAATAGGGAACAGAGGCCAAGTTTTTCTTACTACTCAAGAGCTACAAGGAGTGCCAGAGGCACCTAGGCATATAACTTTGGATCTCATAGTGGCAGAATTTGCAGGTAAGGAGATGGACCCTGTAACCAAATAGGCCAGTGAAGAATTCTTTTTAGATGAAAATTTTGTTAGGGCTAGGGCCTTTATTCAGTTTCTATGGATAACTCATATTGATGAGTTCAAAGATAAGTTCTAGAGGTTGTAGGAATCCCAACCAAATCATACCAAAGATGATATTGAAAAGGAGGTCAAGCAAGAGATAATGTCTAAATTTGACAAAATCACCCCTGAAGAGGGTAGGGAGTTGGTAAAAAAGAAAGGATTCCTCATCTTACCACAATGGGATTTGGCTAACGCTATAGTTTTTTATGTTGTTAGGAAGGAGGCAAAACCATTGAGCACTACTGGAGCATCAATTGGTGCCCATTTTAGTGAAGATCATGCAGATCTAGCAATCTAGTCTTTGAAGAAGAAGGATAAAAGGAGATTGAATGAAGATGACCAATCTGAGGACATAGGCAGCCTCATTGTCAAAAGAGTTTTTGATACCTCAGGTATTGAGGCAACTAACCTTGCTTCTCAGACTGCCAATTTGAGTTTGAAGGTAGATGAAAAGAAGAAAGATGCTTATAATAGCTTCAAACAAAAGTATGAATTCATCCTGAAAGAATAAAATGATGAAAGGGTTAAATCCCTGCAGAAGGATGAGAGAATTGTATTCCTAGAGGGGAGGCAAATAGTACAAATAATTCCTTAGAAGAGGATTGCACAGGGATCCCACCATCCTTCCTCATCAAGTCCCATCATCACTTACCCCCCTTTCACTGCACCATCTACTTCCACCACCTTAGAAGATCTAGAATAGGAAAGGGCCATGCTGAAAGCTACAAGAGCAGAAAAAGGAAAGGGTAGAGCAGTCTGCGGCCTTCAGAGAAGCAGAAGCATGGGTAAAGTAGAGGTATGTAGATAAAATATATAGTTCTCTTATGCATTGTACTCATGAAGTAGTACCCACTGCTATATATGCTCAAGGTAAGAAGATTGTCAATATTATGAATGAATATCATGAAAACAAAGACAATCTGGATCATTTGGTGAGCAAGTGGAAAGGGAAAATAGAGAAATTAAAATTCTCTCACACCTCTTGGAATAAAATTAATGATGTTGACATAGTTGTGACTGGCACCCACAAATGTGTCAAATTACTTTTGGATATGGATATCAGGAGAGACATGGTCATGAGAAAGGTGTTGAATTTTAAAAGGGAATAATCATAGAATAAATATGAAATGTTCCCAAACCTCTTTAGGAAGAATGGGAACATCAAAGATGAGGGGTTGTGGTACCAGAAAATGAATGAAGCATTAGCAGTTAGAACAAATCGTATACTAACTTTGGAGAGTACCCTCCTTTTTCTCAGACCATTGAGATAGTGGGCAAGGCCAACTCATTTTTCTCATTCTGGATAGATGAAATAGACAAAGCACATGTCACTTGGAAGGAGATCAATAGTAGAAAAGATGAATTTCTAGTCTTCATTTGGCCGAGTGATGAGGTGTATACTTCCTAGAAGGATACGTACACAATAACTGATCCAGGTGAAGGAGAGGATATGCAGGTGGACGAGGAAGCACAACAGAGTAGTTGACGCAGTTGAAAATGGATATCATGCATCACCAACATCAGAGACAATGAGTTCTAGATGGCAGATCCCTAGCAAGTACAAGGGAAATGCAATCACCATGCGGTTGTAGGACAAAGAATCAGTTAGAATATCTTGTAACAAAATTGGTTCTTCTATTCACTTGTCATTTTGTCCTATTGTATTCTTAAATTTTGTCTTTTAGCCTAGTCATCTGAAGCTTGTTGCATCCTTGATCTTTAAGGATTCCAAGATGACTAGTGCTAGCTATATATAGCATTTTGTAACATGTTGTAAAGGGTGGTAAGAAAATAAGACTGCAAAGCAGACTTCTGAATGGTGTCTAGGCTTTGGTTTTGAATCAATTTAAATGTATTGAAATCAGGATTTTATTAATAAAAATACAATGGAATATCCATTTTGATACCAATTATGTATTTTTGCATTTACAATTAGCTCTTGTATGTTTAATTTGTAAGGTGTCTTAAATGTACTGGTTATGAGGTAATTGTGTCATTATTTGTGAGTTTCTTTCAAGGAGGGTTTAAACCTTGCAAATAATTATAGAGGGTTAGGGTTTATGTAGGAATTTGATACAGGGGTGTGAGGGTGAGAAGATAGTTTGTAAGGCATTCTATCTAAGGTTTTATTTGTATTTCAATTAATTATCCCTGGTGTATGTATGTTTTATTATGACTCTATGGCCCATGATTAGGCACTGGTCAAATTCTAATAAATGGTTGTTATCATCAATCAAATATTAATCAATCTTTATATTTCTATCATCTGAAATACATATCTAGATAATTGTATTCAACGCAATTCATCTTAGTGATTCCTTGAAGGGAGAATCAATAGGTTAGCCTTCCTAAGCCAAGTGGCTTAAAAAGAAGAAGGATAATGAATCCTTAATCCATTGTTAGACTTGCTGAAAGATAGTAGTCTGTTGAAGGTGCACCCACCTGGGTATGTGGAGCCCAAAGTGTAGAGGGATTTTCATCCTTGTTAATTAGCCTTTTTCCTTGTGAGAATCTAGAATTGGAACAAAAGAGTCTAGCAATCACTGCTATATACTGATCCTGCAAGAAAAAGAGCTAACGAATTGGTGACTCTATTGGGGACTTTGTAATGCTCTAAGAGTCATGTTCATGAAAGAGTTTTTCCTTGCCTTATTGAGAATTAGTCTATTTTTCCTCATAGTCATAAAGACAAGTCTATTCTATTTATGTATCATCGCACATTGTTTGAAGGTTTTGATCTTGAAAATGATACGAATCTTGTCTCAGATAGAAACACTAGTGATTGCAAAATCTCTGGCTGAATATAGTCCATGTTCCTTAAAGAAAGTTACAGAGTTGATTTGCAGCAATATGAACAAAGAAGGATAATTTTCTTAAGATTATTAGGTGAGGAATTAGCGAGAAACTTTGTTTTTAAGTTTCATTTCAAATTATTTCTAGAAGAGAGAACCTGAGTTAGGAAAAGGTACTCAATATTTATATATATTGTCCTCTGAAAAGAGGTGGCGACTCTAACCTCTGTGTACTCCAATGTTGCACATTAAACATTTTGAAAATATTTGTATGTTCTAAAAGATGAGTTGACAAAGGAATACTAGATCATATTTTAAAGAAAATCCTAAAAAGGATGTTGGAGAGGAGCTTCATACACCTCAAAGGAAGCAATGGTCCAAAAGAGGTACATCTAAACATGATTCCCACCATACCTCTAAAGGGAGGATGGAGACTCCCGTTCCAAAGAGAAAGTCATCTTCATCAGAAGATGCAAGACCCATGGGACCAACTAACACTTACAGAGCTAATGCCATCTTTGATCCCTTCAGGGATGGAGAAAATACTGATATAGGTTTCTTTCCTGTAGAAGAAAATCTTGCTCCACTAGAAGAGGCCTCTGCTGCTGAAACAACTTCATATGATTCTGATAAGTTGCAAGATCATATTATGGCTTTGAGAAGGAGAAAGAAAGAACAAGAAAAGGAAATAGCTGAAGCAGAGAAGAAACATGGATAAAAGATATATGACTTACTAGTGCAAAGAGAAGAGCTCTTAGCTGAGACTAGAAGGAATGACTTTCAGGCTAAAAGCATGAGTCAAGAAGTTAGAGGTTTGAATCCAAAATTGTTTGGTAACCTTGATTATTTAAGGAACAAAGCCCCAAATAAAATCTCGAATCCTGACAAGGATGAATTTGAGAAGGAAGGGCTTGTCATCAAAAAAATATTCCCATACAAGATTGAGTAGAATGAAAAGCTTAAGACAAATATGAAGGAGGTTCCCAACAAAGGTAAACAAAGGATGTTGGTGTGATTATAGAGGAACCTAAGAAAAACTTGATCATCCCTACATGAATGTCTCAAGTTGATATTAAACTTGAACAATCTAGAAAAGCTAAAGAGGACCTTGCCAAACAACTGGAGAAATTATAATTAGAGGCTGGTGCAGATGACATGAGAATGAAGATATCTTTTCTACATTCTACTGCTAACACTTTTGCAAGTACCTCTATGCCAGTTGATCATGGGGCACAACAACAAAAGAAATCTACTGGCCCAATCCCAATTAATCAAGGGGGTGATCCTAAAGTGCAATCTTCTTGTTTGAATTCAAATGTTAAGAACTCTGGCCCAAATGCAAGTGCTTAGCCCGGTGGTCCCGGCCCAAGCATTGAAGCTACCAACCCTAAGAAAAGTGTTCCCCCACCCGTTCAAAATCAAGGAGGAGCTACTGGACCAAGTAGTAATAATATACTTGGAAATTTCCAAAGAAGGCCTATCCACATGAATATATATAGAGCCCTCTTCTTTGAAGGCATTCTTGGTCACCCTAATGTGATCCCCAATGAGGTAAGAGATAAAATCCCCAATTTCACTATAAATAATGTTGTTACTTGTGAAGATCATCTAAAAGCTTCTAGTGATAAGATAACTGACTTTGAGATTGAAAATGAGGATGTTATTATGAAACTTTTTGTTCATTCATTAATAGAAGATGCTAGGGATTGGTTCAGAAATTTACCTAATGATAGTATTGCTTCTTGGGATGAATTTGTAAAGTCTTTTAGGGAATAGTGTAGAGAACATGTAAATTTTGGATACATGTTAAATGAATTCAATAACATTAAAAAGTTCCAAAATGAGAGTATGGTTGATTTTAATAGTAGATTTCAAAAGGCCATGAATAAACTTCTCCAAGTCTTAAGGTTAGATGAGGAAGTATGCCTTACTACTTATATCAATGCTACTGATGGAAAATGTCCTATCTAATTAGAGATAAAAACCATACAACCTTAAGGGATGCTTATAAAATAGAAATTGATATTGAGAGTAATAGGAGAGCATCAGGAAAATAGGGGAAGAGGGAAGACAATAAACTTTGGAAGGAAAAGGGGTCAGCCAACAAAAATGTCAAAGAAGATGATACAGTGGATAAATTGGTGAGTGCAGTGAAAGACCTGGCTGCCAAAATGGATAAAAATGAAAGAGGAGGATACCGTGATAATAAGTACACTAACCAAACATTTGACAAATAGCCTAACCTAAGAGATTACCCTTATAAGACAAATTGGAGCAATGGAAAACTATTCCCTGATGGAAAAGATAACCCAAAAGCCAAGGAAACCCCAGATCCCCTAAAAAGGAATAGTGTCAACTATGTTGAGAACACTCCCTGGTGTGATGCTTGCAATATGCCACACTCTTCCTATCAATGTGTAGTATCCTAGGCTCTGTTTGATCAAATAGAAGAAAGAGAACAAGAAGGCCCTGCTATCAATATGTTCACAGTAAAGAAACCATATCCATGGTTTTTTGATATTGCATCATCTTCTGATAATTTGTGTACATAAGATAATTATTGTTTTAAAAATCAATTACAAAATCCACCCTATCAAAGTGATCAGGCTGATAGTGTTTCACAAGCAACTATAAACGCAGTGGGAAGTGACAACTCACATTCTCATTTCAGAACTCCCACTGATGAGGAAAAGAGGTCTTTGACTGTTGCAGAAATTAATCAAGCATGGAATGCATACAACCTGAGAAATAGAACAGTACAACCAACTCAAGGCAAGTCTGCCCCTGTCTATGTCAGAAAAGATTCACCTCAATTTATTGAGGATTTTCATGTTAAGGAAGATAAAAATGATAAGTATGAGAAAAAAGCAGGACCTTCTTCTAATCATGTTGGAGGGGGAGAAGCAAAAGAGGAACTAATACCCAATGAGAAATCCAAGAAAGTGAAAAAGATGAGTGATGTCCGCTGAATTGCCCCTTTTTGACATGAAACATGCTCTGACCCAAATGAAAGTCTCAGTCCCACTCATGGAAATGTTGAAAATAAGGGAGCACAAAGAAGCTACTCTGGCACTTTTAAGAGGGATAGATGATATGTCTATTCCCAACCAAGAGGAAATACATTTGACACCAAATGATACTAGAAAAGATAGTCTACTAGTGAAAGGAAAAGAAAAAAGAAAAGAATTTTCTAATATCTGTATTGGAAATATAATCACCCAAGAACCATTATTTGTTGACCCATTCTATGTCACCTTAATGGTTAATAGTTTCTTGGTAAAACCTGCATAATTGATTCTAGAGCTGCAGCAAATGTGATGTCTTATCATGTTATGAAGGAATTGGGCCACTAGGTCACTACATATACTAGAAGTTGTTATGCTATGGACAATAGAGAAGTTCCTATGATAGGAACACTGAAAGACATTGAGGTGAAAATTGTTGCTTTCCCTGAAGCAACTTATAGAATGGATATAGTGGTAGTGGACACTAAACCATATTATGGTATGCTTCTGTCAAGGTAGTGGGTAGTAGAAGTAGGTGGAAAAATGTAGTTAGATTTTTCCTATGTAACTATCCCCATAAATGGACATGAGGTCAAGTTGTACAGAGAATCCCAGTCATCTATCATGGTGGAGGTGGTTCTACTTGATCAATTGAATTGCTATGTGAATGTCGATATGGAAAATTTTACTTTTGAAGAAATCAAGCCATAGTTAAAAAACACCGACCCAATTGTGGATGAATTGTTGTTGCAACAAGATGGACTATGGAAAATGTACTTTGATGGAGGATGTTCAAAGGAAGGATCTAGAGTGGGAGTTTTGTTTGTTTCCCCATCAAGTATCACCTTCAAGTACTCTTTCCTGTTAAGAGTTCATGGAGATTCCTAGTTAATTATATCTCATATTAGGGATCATTATGCTACTAAACATGATTGATTAAAATTGTACAAGTATGTTGTCTGGGATAGGATAGAATTCTTTGATGTTTTCAATATCCTATGGATTGAGAGATCCAACAACATAATGACAGATTTCTTGGCAAATGTTGCCCTGAAAAATAATGATGCTACTCTTACTAGTATGTCTATGGTTGAAATAAAAAGTAGGCCTGCAGTTCTTGAAAATATTCATAATTGGAAAGTATTTGAGGATGATGATGATATCCTCTGATTTATCTAGTGTGTAGATCAATATGATGATTAGAAGATTGATTGTGAATCTCTAGTATTAGTTGTGGATAATAAGGAGTATATCTTTGATCAAGAAGTCATCCAGTTGGCTACTAATCACATTCCCAAAGGGTTGGTTGAATTGGAAGGCATGTTTAGCATAAATGAAAATTATATGACTCAGAAGTCCAATGCCAAGGTGGGAGATTTAGAGGAATTTAATTAGGGATCTGAAACATCTCCCCAATTAGTCTATATTGGTAAAAAACTGGATAGCAATGTGAGATAGAATTTGATAAAATTGCTGAAGAAATATAAGCATGTATTTGCATGGTCTTATGAGGATTTGAAAGCTTATAGAAAAGACTTATTTCAGCATGATATCCCTTTGAAAGAAGGTATAGAACCATTCAGACAAAAAAAAAGGCCCATTAATCCCCTGCTGGCTACCAAAATGTAGGCAGAATTGATGAAATTAAGAGATGCATGTATAATTAAGCCAATAAGACATTCATCATGGGTCTCTAACATAGTCCCTGTACGAAAGAAAAATGGGGCATAAGATTGTGTGTTGATTTCATAAATCTGAATGTGGCCTCATTGAAGGATAACTATGGACTACCTAACATGGAGGCTATGTTGCATAAAGTCACTGGGTGTGATTTGTTGTCTATGATGGATGGATTCTCAGGGCACAATCAAGTGCTGGTTAAAGAATCTGAGAAATTCAAAACAACATTTACTACTCCTTGGGGCACTTATGTGTATGCTCGTATGCCATTTGGGTTGAAAAGCCCTGGTGCAACCTTTCAAAGGGCCATGGATGTATCTTTCAAAGACCTTATAGATGTTCTAATGGTAGTATACCAAGATGATTTGATAACCTTTTCAAACAGGGCAGAGGATCATTGCAATCACTTGGAGAAAGTGATGATAAAAGCATTGGAATATGGGGTGTCTTTAAACCCAAAAAAGTGTCACTTTGTTGCTACTGAGGGAAAACTCCTGGGACACATAGTATCAAAAGAGGGAGTAAGGATAGATCCTAAAAGAGTTGAAGCCATTCAAAAGGTACTTTCTCCCAAGAACTTAAATGGCATACAATCATTTCTAGGGAAAATTAATTTTGTTAGGAGATTCATTGCCAACTTTGCAGAACTAGTCAAGCCTATTGTCAAATTGCTAAAGAAAAATGTAAAGTTTGAATGGGACCAGGAAGCACAGTCAGCTTTTGAAAAAATAAAACAAGCTATTCAAGAAGCACCATTCCTTATATCCCTTGATTACACTAAGGCCTTCTCTTTGTTTACTTTTTCTTCATTCCATACTATTGCAACACTCCTATTGCAAAAGGATGGTGAGGGATTTGAACATCCCATTGCATTTTTCAACAAGTCATTGCAGTCAGTTGAGTTAAACTATCAGTTGATGGAGAAACAAGCATGTGCTCTAGTAAAGGAAGTCAAGGCTTTTAGGCCATATTTGGTATGTGCAAAGGTAAATTCTTATCTTCCTCATGTTTTTGTCAAGGACATTTTGTTCAAAATAAAGTAACAGGAAAAAGATGCAAATGGATAAACAAAATTCAAGAGTTTGATATGGACATCCATATCACTAAATTGGTGAGAGGACTAGGATTGGGAAAGTTGATGACAAAAGAAAATTTGGATTTGGTCCAGGTCAAAAGTGTTTATATAAATGAGAATTGCTTAACAAGTATTGAAATGCAACACCGGTATGCCAATATTGTATATTTTCTAAAAACTTATATGTGTCCAAATAACCTAAGTGATAACCAAAGGAGGAGTTTAAGATTACAAGCTTAGAAATATGTTTTGTCACATGGAGACTTGTTTTGGAAAAAAGCAGATGGAATCCTGCTATTATGTCTTGACAAAGATCAATCAGAGAAGATGTTGAAGGAAATGCATGTTGGAATGTGTGGAGGGCATTATTCTGCTAGGTCCACAACTTATAAAATTTGGAGAGATGGATACTATTGGCCTTGTTTGTTCCAAGATGCTCACAATGTGGTCAGGAAATGTGAGTCATGCCAAAGATTCTCAAGCAACATGAAGTATTCAGGAGCATTACTATTGAACCCTATAGTAGCAGAGGCCCCCTTTGCTATGTGCGTAATGGAATTCATAGGAGAATTTGCTGAGAAATCAAGTGGAGACCATAGCTAGATTATGTTGGTAACTGATTATTTTACAAAATGGGTGGAGGAAATTCCAACTAAAAGAGAAACAAGCATTGTGGTCATTGACTTTCTGATGGATAATGTAATTACAAGATTTGGTGTTCCCCTCAAGTTGGTGATGGATAATTCCATGTGCTTTAGGTCTGAATAATTTACTGATTTTTGATCCAATATGGGAATTGTTATGTCTTATTCATCTCCATACCATCCTCAAGCCAATGGTCAGGCAAAATCCAGCAACAAGAGTGTCTTACAAATTTTGAAAAAGACCTTAGAAGGAAATAAAAGAGCTTGGCATGTAAAATTGAAACTTTCCCTTTGGGTGGATAGAATCACTGTCAAAAAGGCCACTGGAAAATCTCCTTTTGAGTTGGTTTATGGTATTCACTCAAGAATGACTATCAATAATCTACTCCCAATCTATAAGTTTATCCAAGATGAAGAAATGGAAGTTTCTGAACCTATGGAAGAAAGGATGGTTCATTTGGTAGAATTGGATGAAATAAGGAGAGAAAGCCAAAGAAAATGTCAAATTACAAAAAAAAATGAAGTATCTGTTTGATAGAAGGGCAGATGAAAGAAAGTTTCAGCATGGTGATTTTGTATTGCAATGGAATATCAAGGCTGAAAACAAAGGAAAACACAAAAAGTTTGAGTCATTATGGATGGGGCCTTTTGTCATATCCTAGATTTTTGGAAAAGATTCTTATTTCCTCAAGAATCTGGATGATGAAGAATAGGAATTGCCAGTGCATGGATAGTTTCTGAAAAATTCTTCAATTAGCTCTTCTTTTCCATGCATAGTAATATGTATTATAGCTGCAGGTGTGTTTTATTTATGTTGTGTTCTTGTTTCTAGTAGTAGGTTAGTCTAGTTTGTGGTCTACCTCCCTAGAGATCTGTATTCTTGTTGTAACCTGGCATTTAAGCATCCTCAGAGAGAGCCACTGTTGGTAATATTTCTTGTTTGGAATATGCCTTGTAAAATTTTGCAGTCTCATGTCATTCATGTTATCCAAAGGTTTAAAATCATGGTTAAAACTATTCTCATGACTCTGAAAAATTTTGTTCTAGCCCTCAACCTAGTTGGAAATGCTGAAAAACCCTTGTTTCATGTCTCCTAGTATAAATTTGGTCATAAAAACCCTAGGCGTTGAAATGACTTCTAATTTCATGTTACTTTTTCACTTAAATCATGTCTCAAATGGGTTCTTTTTAAAGCGGTCATATTTATTAAAGTTTTCATTCTTAACACCGTGGTCTTACATTATTCCCTAAGTCCAAAGTCCGCGGATGTTTTAATTAAAGTTATTATCTGTCGAGCAAGTTTTTTTTAATCAAACGGACCACTTAATAGCTTAATCTCAAACCAATCAACATCTATCATGTAAGAGATTAAGCCATGATGCCACGTGTCTTTGTTGGGTCTGATGGTCATAAAATTTCTTAGTTAATCAGTGGGTAGATCCTGAAAGAATCAACAGAAGACTTAATCACTTAGTCCCAAGATGCACATCATCTATCATATAAGTGATTAAGCGGTACCAACACGTGTCAAAGGAAGTAATGTGGGTCCTGTTGTAGGCAGGATAAAGGTGATTAAAGTTTAGAAAGATCTAACTGTTACCGTAATCGCTTAAAGGCAAGATGCACGACATCTATCAGTTAAGCGATTAAGAAGTGAAGAAATGTGGCAGTTGGTGGACATAGGTATTTTGAGATGGCGATGAGTAAAACATAGACAACTTTTTTCTGATCCTACAGTCCCCTAAATGGCTTATCTCAAAGATGCATGAGATCTATCATTTAAGCCATTAAGCAGTGTTGACGTGTGTTAAGAGGCTGATGTGTATTCCACTAAAGGTAAAGTTGACCGCAGGATAAAATTTGGAGAAGTATGAGAAGATCTAACAGCCCACTTAATGGCTTAAAGAGAAAACAATTGACATCTATCATCTAAGCCATTAAGTTGTGATGCCACATGTCCTAGTGGGTTTGACTGAGGCTATAAAGATAAGATTAAAGGAACAACACCTATAGAAAATATCGACGGTCCACTTAATGGCTTAAAGGAAAAGTGATTAAGATCCAGTGATTAAGCCATTAAGCCGTGTTGACACATGTCCCAGGTGATGACGTTGCAGTCGTAGTCAGTAAACTCAAGGTGAGATAACTTCCAGATAGGTTAAGGTGAATCTAATGGTAGACTTAATCGCTTAAGGAGAAGAAGCATGGCATCTATCAGTTAAGCGATTAAGTCATGCTGACACATGTCCCAAATGAATAGTTGTTTCCAGGGATATAAGAGGGTCGTCAGATGAAGATGATGCTACTTGAAATCTATGACCCAGAATCAAAGTTACTAAAATGAGTTTCAGTGAGTCGTTAAGCCGTGAATTTGAAGTAGGCAAATTGATTGTAGAAGGTGTGTCCATTTTAGTTGAATTCAATGCGAAAGATTGATTTGATTGAAGCAGTATAATTCATTTTTTTTTTATAGGTAGCATGTTTTTTGTATTAATAATAAAAGAGCTTACAATATTAGAGAAAGTAAGAGAGCATAAGAGGCCCTAATTTACAAGCCTCGTAAACTAAAGCCGATGCATAGACATTGCAAAAGGCATCAACACCTATAGCAAATCTGACCCCTATAGCCGAAATGTAAAGACAAAAAACTTTTGGTTTCACCCCTCCTTACTGCAAATCCATCGACCACCTCATTCCTTGAACCAGTGGTGCAGGAGCACACCTAGCCCACACCTAGCTCAAACCCTTAGCTCTTTATTTCTGGCATGTACTAACTCTAGCCAAGTCAGGAGAGTTTGTGTGGACCTTAGAAGGTCATTTGTTTTCCCTAAGATGGATATGACTAGGTCAATCCATGTCTAGCTAGGTTTCTTATTTGGTTTACTAATTTTTGGTTAACACTGTCGGTTAACACTATTGGTTAACACTGTGTTGGTTAACACTGTCGGTTAACACTATGTCAGTTAACAATGTGTCGGTTAACACTGTTGGTTAACACTATTGGTTAACATTGTCGGTTAACACTGTGTCAGTTAACACTATTGGTTAATTTAGAATGGTGGTCAGTTTTACGTTACTGTTGCTCGGTAAAGTCAGTCGTAACGGCCTGTGAAAATTGAATCTTGTCTTTTCTGGACAGTATGGGCAATTCTAACAGTTCCTAAAGAGATGCTTGCAAATATGTGGGAAATCAGGGTCATTCCAAGGAGAGGATGGTTATTAATAACATCCAAAGCCTTCATTTGAGAGATCTAGAAGAGAGAGTAGAGAGTACAAAAGAAGAGAAGCTACAGGAAATCATAGAGTTGTAGATTATTGTACTATTTTTTTTTGTTTCCAGTAATGAGAAGTTGCAGATAGTGTGTTTAGTGGATATCAACCTTCTTTGTTCTTTTTGCATGCAAGTAGATTAGTTACTTTATTTTATGTTTTGTAAGTTCTTAGTTCTTCACCCGTTCTGGGTTGTAAGCAGTAATGGCCCCTCGAGATTCCTGAATCCATGGTGAGAGTCATGTGTTGGGATG
>MU228395.1:379255-440315 GCA_018584345.1 Thuja plicata | reverse complement strand
AGTATGGTCAAGCATGGGACCAACTCATTGGACAAGCTGAATATGCATACAATGATACAGTGAATAGATCAACTGGTAAGAGTCCCTTTGAAATAGTTTATGGTTTTCACCCAAGAGGGATTTTTGATCTTAGAGAATTGAAAGAAGGAATGCATGGTAGTGGATATGATGAGTAATTTTCTCATTCAATGAGAGAATTCCATGAAAGTGTGAGGAAGAACTTGATTGAAACTGCTGAAAAGGTAAAGCAAAAGGTGGATGCAACAAAGAGGGATGTTCAGTTTCAGATTGGATACTTTGTGATGGTACACTTGAACAAAAATAGGCTGAAAAAAGGTGTCCCTCACAAGCTACAGATGAAGAGGCTAGGTCCATGTAAGATACTTGCAAAGTATGGAAATAATGCATACAAGGTGGAGCTTCCTAAAGACATTGGGTTGTCACCAGTTTTCAACATTGAAGATTTGATAGCATACAAAGGACCAATTCAAGATGCTAATAAAAACATTGAAGAGGTAATACAATAGGTAAAAGATCTAAAATTAGCCCCTACTCCATCTATGACAGCTGAAAAGATACTAGACTCAAGGGTCTACAAGAAGACTAGGAACAAAGAGTATATGGAGCACCTTGTCAAATGATGTGAAAAAGAAGATGTTGATGCTACTTGGATCAAAGAAACAGACTTCAAGAGGTTGGGCATTGATCCAAACATGCTCAATCCAAGGATGGATTAACCTTTCTTTTGTTTGGGGGAGTATGGTACACGAGCACACCTAGCTCACACCTAG
Source organism: Thuja plicata (assembly GCA_018584345.1). Lineage (NCBI taxonomy): Eukaryota > Viridiplantae > Streptophyta > Pinopsida > Cupressales > Cupressaceae > Thuja > Thuja plicata. The sequence continues at coordinate 439,524 of MU228395.1, read as the reverse complement.
CTCAAACCCTTAGCTCTTTATTTCTGGCATGTACTGACTCTAGCCAAGTCAGGCGAGTTTGTGTGGACCTTAGAAGGTCATTTGTTTTCCCTAAGATGAATATGACTAGGTCAATCCATGTCTAGCTAGGTTTCTTAGTTGGTTTCCTGATTTTTGATTTACACTATGTCGGTTAACACTATCGGTTAACACTGTGTCAGTTAACAATGTCAGTTAATTTAGACTGGTGGTCAGTTTTATGTTACTGTTGCTCGGTAAAGTCAGTCATAATGGCTCATGAAAAGTGAATCTTATCTTTTATGGATAGTATGGTTATTTGTAACGGTTCCTAAAGAGATGCTTGCGAATATGTGGTTAGTTAGGGTTGTTCCAAGGAGAGGATGGTTATTAATAACATCTCAAGCCTTCATTTGAGAGATCTAGAAGAGAGAGTAGAGACTGGAAAAGAAGAGAAGCTACAGGAAATCATAGAGTTGCAAATTATTGTACTATTTTGTTTTGTTTGCAGTAATGAGAAGTTCCAGATAGTGTCTTTAGTGGATATCAACCTTCTTTTTTCATTTTGCATGCAAGTAGATTAGTTACTTTATTTTCTATTTTTTAAGTTCTTAGTTCTTCACTCGTTCTGGGTTGTAAGCAGTAATGGCCCCTCGAGATTCTTGAATCCATGGTGAGAGTCATGTGTTGGGATGGAGATTGAGAGGAGCCCTTGTATATAGTTTCCTTTTTGTTTTCTGTAGGAGAAGCAACAACAAGTTTGGAGATCTTACCCTAGGAAAGCTCGGTGATAGTCCGACTAGGGAAGAGAATGAAAGCAATGTTCAGAAAACAAGGAATAAGTGAGAAGAATGAATCTATTTGTGTAGGTTCAACAAGAAGAAGATGAAAAGAACTTTGATAAGGACTGAGTCTTGAAGAGTGGGTAAAGTTAAGAGTGACTTACCTCAGTTTAGGGTTGTGAACACCCTAAGAGACCTAGGAGAAAGATCTCAGAATAGAGCCAAGCTAGTTCTATAGTAGAAACAAGACTTTTGTCCACATCAACCAGGAGGCAGCCTCTTCCTTGGTGAAGTTGGGGATTGAGTTATCCTCAGCCCCTAAAAAATGTGGCATGCTAGCCCTACTTGGCGTCCCCCTATTGATCAGTGACACATCAACCCCTAAGCCTTCTCTTGTCGCTACACTGGTCACCTCTCACCCTTCTCTGATAACTTGGTATCTTAGGGGCTCGCTGTGTGGGCGCACACTTTTCTTGGGACTATTCTTCACTTTTCCCATGTTTACATTCTCCTCCTCCCCTGTGTTTTCTTGCAGTAGGTTTGTCAAAGTCCGCAAAGCCCTAGTTTCTATTGGCAGGTTTACTTCATGTGGGTTTACAGATGACCACACCACCAACTGCTGTATCAGAGTATCTTTGCCTCCAATTTGCCTCCATGGGTGCTGACCCATGTTCAGCCCTATCCCAAGAACCGCCTATTCAATGATTTCCTCCAACCCCACAAGCCATTTCTTGTCAATGCATTCTTCAATGACCCTTCAAACTTCTTCTTTCAAATCCCCCACCATCAAAGCCAGCACTACAAACAATGAAGTAATGTCCAAATTTGATCTCCTGCACCAATATGTATCCATTAAATTCGGCCCCAAGAAATCCATAACCGTGCTCAGAAAGGCTTGATCCTCAAAGAGGAAGATATTCTTCAGGTGCTAGACCATTACCTTCCCTTCATATTCCTGGGTTTGATTGCATGATTCTAGCGTGCAATTTGCTTCCATGGTTGGTAGTGCGCCTCTGTAAAAGACTCGGGTAGAAAATTGTGGGAGGAAATGAGGGGTTTATTCAGTATAAATGCATGGGTAATTGGAGACCCGCAAAAGTTCAGGACACAAGCAAACCCATCTCTTCCTGCATGCAACATTATTACAAGTGGTTTTCAGTACTCCCATGAGTAATCTTGAGAGGGCTCATTAGTGGGAGTCACTCCAAGGAGAGTTGCGCGAGGTAGCATCAATGAAAATGCATTGGTCTAGTCCAAATTGAGAAGAAAAAAATCTTCAAAAATAACATTCTTACTTCCATGGGGGTTATTGGCTCCCAAGTTGGCCAACATATCAGCCACCACATTTGCCTCCCTATAGACATGGGAAATCTTAAAGTCTTCAAACTTTGGTAAAAGGCACTGAATCTGGTTAATGTGCTTGTCAAGATGCCATGAGACTAGTTTACCCTTTTTGATCCCATTGATGATGACTTCTGAATCTCATTCCAAACGCACCTTCCTCAAACCCATCTTGACACCCAATAAAATGGTCTCTTTTGTAGCTTCACATTCTGCCTCATTATTGGTCCCATCTCGTAACCTCTTTTCTATGAGGGAAAAGATATTGCCTTCGTGATCTCTTGCAACTCCACCACACCCAGATATGTCAGGGTTTCCTCTTGCAGCCCCGTCAAAATTTATTTTTATCTAACCATCCTCTGGTGGTTCCCAGGAACACTTCTCCTTACACAAAATAGGATGAACCCATGTAATCCCATTAACGGGAGAAGCAGTATAATTCATTGTTTCAACTTGAAGTCACCATAACTCACCAGAATTGTCCAAGCAAAGAAACAAAATTGCAGAGATATTCAGCTCCTCATGACAAAATTGCAGAATGGGTAAGTTTTCTCTAATATAGAAAAATTTAGGTTTCTAGTAAGATTTGGAACCTGAAAAGCTTTCAGAATTATCATTTTAAAATTTGAATTTCAACTCAGCAAAAAATCCCTAGGTTCAAAATGGCCCCTAGGATTGAACTTTCAGGAGAAGTAGATTATCAGAAAAGAAATGTTAGAGAGGACCTTCTACAACAATTAAAAGGGTCCACTGGTGATGCAACCTAGACTAAGAGAATAGTCCCAACTCATCCCTACTTTAGAGTAGGAGAGGGTTTATATGACATAGGTAGGTGGACCAAAGATGTTAAAACTAGTCTAAATGGTCTAAGTCTGTTTAGAACTACCTATAGCCAAAGGAACTCTCCTACCCCAAATTGTAACATATGGGATTTAGATGTGGGAAAATTCATAGTACCCAAGGTATATATGGATACTGATTTGTTCACTTTGATAGCCAACAATTATGATAGAGTGTCTAGGATTGTAAGGGATACATAAGGAAACGTGATGTTGACTGTCACAGCCGATGAAATTAGGATAATTTTCAGATTAAGTGACTCATCAGTATAAATGGATGATATTGACTTCATCTACTTTAAAGAAGTATACCAGACCCAGAGGGAATACTACAGAAATGAGGCCCTAAAAGGATACTTTAACAAAATAAGGGATTTGATTGTAGTAGGGCCCAACACATGAGAGCCATTTAAGTTGGACTATTTCAATGGTAAGGCTAAGAAAATGTATAGTGCCCTATGCCTGGTTTTAGGAGAGGATGAATAAACAATAATGCCTTTTCATATGATGCTCATGGTGGTTTAGATTCTACATCCCCACCTATCATTAGTTTTTGACTATGCTTCTTACATTTCCCAACAAATGCATGAAGGTCTAATAGGTATCCAAGATAGTAACATACTCAAACCAATGGGGTGGTATTCCCTTATGATGCACATGTTTTTGTTCAATAGTGCTGACTTCTTTGAGGAGGAGATGGACCTAACTAAGTTCCAAGGTGATGAGGATTTTCCTGTTCAAATGTGGAGTGCTGATGTATCATAGGATAGAAAAGAAGCCAGTTATGTATACTTCAACAGGGTTTTTTCCACTAGGCTTAAGTCATTGTTATCAAGGTAGAATGCAAGGATCCATACAGATGTGATGAAATTATTGAGACCTATGGATTTTTCCCCAGAGTTGAAAATTGCCTGCAATTGGGGAGATTTGATTTTATACCCTATTTCTACAGTAATAAGGGTTTATGGATTCAGGGGAACCCCCAATGTTCTGCCCTATAGAGTGCCTTTAAAGATTGGAATTGTAGATATTATGAGACAATTGGGTGGATTACAGGAAGAATCCCTGACACATAAAATGAAGGGAAGTATCTTCCCTACCCTTACAAGAGCCCATCATTTCATTATCACAAATCCTGGGTTGACACAGTTTGACAAGCATTTTGAACCCTACAATCTAGCAATGTCTATATCCACGTGTCCAGACAATGATGATTTCATAATGGGCATGTTCAAAAAGAGAACCAAGTGCTTGAAATTAGAGCACCAATTTAATTTACTCAAGGATATTGTTAGAAATATTTCTGATCTGAGTGACCAGGAGGTCAGGAAGGAAAAGTGGCTCGTGCACAAAAAGTCTTTGGACTTTGTTCACAATTTTGATAGATCCTATAACCCTTTGAAAGAATTTTTTCCCTGGGCTAAAAAGATTGAATCCTTGATGACATTGTTTGAAGGTATTATGCAGGCTCTTAGTGAGAAGAAACAAAAATTAATGGAAGCTGAGCCAAAAAAGGCTAAGGCCATCTTGAGAAAACTTTCACAAGGCAGGGTAGTCCCACCAGGGAATTATGTATTCTACAAGAGAAGAGGGTATAGCACCATTATCCAAAAATTGACAAGAATTCTGATCAGAAAGGCAAAAGGTCGGTAGATGCCAGTGCCCAAAAGTTGCCATCTCCCAAGAAATAGAAAGTAGAAGTAAAAGAGAAAGAGAGTGAGTTATACTCTCCTTCCCAGTCCCCTATACATATGGATGACTAGGGTATTACTGAGCAATTAGTCCAAATGGGGAACATAGTCCAATTTTTTGTTACTACTCAAGAGCTACAAGAAGGAGTGCTAGAGCCCCCTAGGCATATAACTTTGGATCTTAGAGTGGGAGAGTTTATATGTAAGGAGTTGGACCCTGTAACCAAACAGGCGAGTGAAGAATTCCTTTTAGATGACAATTTTGTTAAGGCTAGGGCCTTTATTAATTTTCTATGGAGAACTCATATTGATGAGTTCAAAGATAAGTGCTAGAGGTTGCAGGAAGCCCAACCAAATCATACCAAAGATGATATTGAAAAGGAGGTCAAGCAAGAGATAATGTCAAAATTTGACAAAATCACCCCTGAAGAGGGTAGGGAGTTGGTAAAAAATAAAGGAGTCCTCATCTTACCCCAATGGGATTTGGCTGACGCCATAGTTTTTGATATTGTTAGGAAGGAGGAAAAACCATTAAGCACTAATGGAGCATCAATTGGTGCCCATTTTAGTGAAGACCATGCAGCTTTAGCAATCTGATCTTTGAACAAGAAGGATAAAAGGAGATTGAATGAAGATGACCAATCTGAGGACACAGGTAGCCTCATTGTCAAAAGAGTTTCTGATACCTCAGGTATTGAGGCAGATAACCTTGTTTTTTAGACTGCCAATTTAGGTTTGAAGGTAGCTGAAAAGGAGAAAGATGCTTATAATAGCCTGAACCAAAAGTATGAGTTTGTCTTGAAAGCATACAATGATGAAATGGTTAAATCCCTGCAGAAGGATCAGAGAATTGCATTCCTAGAGGGGAGGCAAACAGTAAAAATAATGCCTCGGAAGAGGATTTCATAGGGATCCCACCATCCTTCCTCTTTAAGTCCCAGCATCACTTACCCCCCTTCCCCTGCACCATCTACTTCAACCACCTTAGAAGAGCTAGAATAGGAAAGGGCCATGCTGAAAGTTGCAAGAGAAGAACTAGAAAGGAAGAAAAAGGAATGGGTAGAGCAGTTTGTGGCCTTCAGAGAAGCAGAAGCATGGGTAAAGTAGAGGTATGCAGATAAAATACATAGTGCTCTTATGCATTATACTCATGAAGTAGTACCCATTACTATATATGCTCAAGGTAAGCAGATTGTCAATATTATGAATGAATATCATGAAAACAAAGACAATCTGGATCAGTTGGTGAGCAATGGAAAGGGAAAATAGAGGAATTAAAATTCTTTCACATCCCTTGCAAGAAAAATAATGATGTTGACATAGTCCTGACTGGCACCCATAAATGTGTCAAATTACTTTTGGATATGGATATCAAGAGAGACATGGTCATGAGAAAGGTGCTGACTTTGAAAAGGGAATATTCACAAGATAAATATGAAATGTTCCCAAACCTCTTTAGGAATAATGGGAACATCATAGATGAGGGGTTGTGGTACCAGAAAATGAATGAAGCATTAGCAGTTAGAACTAATAGTATACTAACTATGGAGAGTACCCTGCTTTTTTCTCAGACCATTGAGATAGTGGGCAAGCCCAGGTCATTTTTTGCATTCTAGACAGATGAAAGAGAGAAAGCACATATCACTTGGAAGGATATCAATACTAGAAAAGATGAAGTTCTTGGCTTCATTTGGCCAAGTGATGAGGTGTATACTTCCTGGAGGGAAAGGTACACAATAACTGATCCAGGTGAAGGAGAGGATATGCGGGTGGACGAGGAAGCACAATAGAGTAGTTGATGTAGTTGAAAATGGATATCATGCATCACCAACATCAGAGACAATGAGTTCTAGATGGAAGATCCCCAACAAGTACAAGGAAACTGCAATCACCATGCGGTTGTAGGAAAAAGAATCAGTTAGAATATCTTGTAACAAGTTAGAATATCTTGTAACAAAAGTGGTTCTTCCATCCACTTGTCTTTTTGTCCTATTGTATTCTAAAATTTTGTCTTTTATCCTAGTCATCCAAAGCTTGTTGCATCCTTGCTCTTTAAGGATTCCAAGATGACTAGTGTTGGCTATATATAGCATTTTGTAACATATTATAAAGGATGGTAAAAAATAAGACTGCAAAGCAGACTTCTGAATGGTGTCTAGGCTTTGGTTTTGAATCAATTTGAAAGTATTGAGATCATGATTTTATTAATAAAATACAATGGAATCTCCATTTTGATACCAATGATGTCTTTTTTCATTTACAATTAGCTCTTGTATGTTTAATTTTTAAGGCATCTTAAATGTACTGGTTATGAGGTAACTCTATCATTATTAGTGAGTTGCTTTCAAGGAGGGTTTAAACCTTGCAAATAATTATAGAGCGTTAGGGTTTATGTAGGAATTTGATACAAGGGTGTGAGGGTGAGAAGATAGTTTGTAAGGCATTCTATTTGAGGTTTTATTTTTATTTCAATTAATTATCCCTAGTGTATGTATGTTTTATTCTAACTCTATGGCCCATGATTAGGCAGTGGTTAAATTATGATAAGTGGTTGTTATCATCAATCAAATATTAATCAATCTTTATATTTATGTCATCTGAAATACATGTCTAGATAATTGTATTCAGTGCAATTCATCTTAGTGATTCCTTGAAGAGAGAATCAATAGGTTAGCCTTCCTAATCCAAGTGACTTAAAAAGTAGAAGGATAATGAATCCTTAATCCACTTTTAGACTTGTTGAAAGATATTAGTCTGTTGAATTTGCACTCGCCTAGGTACGTGAAGACCAAAGTATAGAGGGATATTCATCCTTGTTAATTAGCCTTTTCCTTGTGAGAATCTAGATTGGGAACTAAAGAGTCTAGCAATCACTACTATATACTGATCTTACAAGAAAAAGAGCTAACAGTACTATTGTCTACACCTTGAATAGAATTCAAATCAGAGAAGGTACAAGTAAGACTCCTTATGAAATATGGTTTAATCATACTCCTACTGTAAAATATTTCAGAATATTTGGAAGTAAATGCTATATCAGAACAGATGATGAGATAGGGAATTTTGATTCTAGAAGTGATGAAGGTATCTTCCTTGGTTATTCTACTAATAGAAAAGACTATAAATTTTTCAATCTAAGATTGAGGAATTTGATTGAAAGTGCTAATATGAGGATAGATGAAAGGTTTTAGATTCAAGAGAAAATATATGACTGTGGTCAAATTGAAGAGATTAAGGAGGTCACTGCAAATCTTCAAGAACCTTTGGAAATTGATAATGATATTGGAGATGAATAAAATGAGCCTACTAAAACTCCTAACACTCCAAGGTATGTTAAGAATAACTATCTTGAACATCAAATCATTTGTGATGCAAATAAAGGAATGATGACTAGATCAAAATTAAGAGATTAAATTTGTTTGATTTCTCAAGTTGAACCAAAGACTACTAATGAAGCAAGTAGAGATGAATCTTGGACTAAAGCTATGAAGGAAGAATTAGAACAGATAAAGAAAAATAACACTTGGAAATTGGTTCCAAGGCCTAAGAACAAGAATGTGATAGGAACTAAATGGGTTTTTAGAAACAAAGTGGATGAGGAAGGAACAGTGGTAAGAAATAAAGCTAGACTGGTTTGTAAAGGCTACTCGCAACAAGAAGGTATATAATTTGAAAATAAATTTTCTCCTATTGCTAGGTTGGAAGGTGTGAGGCTATTTATTTATTATGTTGCACATAAATAATTTAAGGTATATCTGATGGATGTGAAATTTGGATTTCTAAATGGAGATTTGGAGGAAGAGGTATACATAGAGAAACCTGATGGATTTCCTCTGACAGAAGATGAAGACATGGTCTATAAACTTAAGAAAGCATTTTATGGACTAAAATAAGCACTGAGATCATGGTATGCAAGACTAGACATGTATCTTCTTCATTTTGGTTTCAGAAAAGGTAATGCGGACAGTAATGCATACTTAAGAACTGGTGAAGATGGAATAATAATTATCAATGTTTTTATTGATGATATCATTTTTGGAGGTAATGATGAAATGAGTAAAAGGTTTTCTAAAGAAATGGAAAATGAATTTGAAGTGTCAATGATTGGTGAAATGAAATTTTTTCTTGGTTTGCAAATTAATCAGAGAAAGAAGGGTATTTTTATATCTCAGACCAAGGATCTTAAGGAAATGTTAAATAAATTTGGAATGGAAGACTGTAAAACTGTTGGGACACCTATGGTGACTGGTTACAAACTTACTCATAATGATGAAACTCAGAGTATCTTTTAGAAAAAGTACAGATTGATGATTGGAGGTCTATAATACTTAACTCACACCAAACAAGAAATTTCCAATGTAGTTGGAATTGTGGCAAGATATCAATTAGATCCTAAAGAGACACACCTTGCTGTTGTGAAAATAATTTTCAGATATTTGAAAGGAACAATAGAGTATGGGTTATGGTATGAAAAAACTGATGACTTTATTTTTCATGCTTATGATGATGTTGATTGGGAAGGTAGTGTGGATGATAGAAAGAGTACAAGTGGAGGAGCATTTTTCCTTGGAAAAAGGTTGGTTTCTTGGTTAAGCAAGAAATAGGAATGTATAACTCAGTCTACTATTGAATCTGAGTATGTTGCTACTGCTATAAATTGTAAAGAAGTTGTTTTGATGAAACAAATGTTGAAGGACATTGGAATAATTTTTGAAGAGCCATTAGTTATCCATTGTGATAACACTAGCATAGTGAATATGTTGAATAATCATGTAATGCATTCAAATACTAAACATACTTCTATTAAGTATCATTTCTTGAGAGACAAGGTAGCATATAAGGAGATCAGATTGGAGTATCTTAGCACAAAGGAATAGATAGTAGATATATTTACTAAACCTTTGCTAAAATATACTTTTGAGTATCTCAAAAGCATGCTTGGGGTGAGAACCCCTCCCGATGGTAATTAATTGATGTAGGTATGCATCATTCTAGTGGCTTTTAGAGCTATGTCATTCTCTACAATTGATGTATGGATCTACTCCTTAGGGGGAGTGATTGCAAGAATAATACAGAAGTGTGATGAAGAGTTATGGCATCATTTTCCATTTTTGTCAAAGGAGGAGAGATTCTATGTGAAAATCCCTACTGTTTTGAGGAAATTTGTGTTGAGGATATTGAGAAGATTTTATTGAAAGAGAGCACTTTGTGCGTTAATGGATTTTCCCATATGTTGCCATCAATTCCAAAGGGGGAGATTGTTGGATGATAATGGAATTAGATACTAATGATGTTGTTGGCATTCATGTTTTGTCATTGATGTCAACATATGTTTCTGTGGAGAGAGGGAATAGTGGTTATTACTATTGTATGATGACTAACAAGAAGTGTACGAATAATATCTGGATGAATTAGAACGAGCGAAGATGGGGATATGAAGAAGGATGTATGATGATATTATTTCTAAGGTCGCTTGGGTTAACATTTCATATTGGATGACTTACAGATATTTTGGTAAAGACTAGTTTCTAGACTATGACAGTGATGATTGACATAGCAAGTCTCTATTTTTGCATATATCTTATAGGCGATGATGATATATGTTATGTGAGTTTAATGGATGACAAAAGATGTGTTCAGGAATGGTTGTGATGGGTTTCAAGTTGTATGAGCGACGATGATGTTAGTTGTGGCGTGTATTCTGTAGGAGACCTATTTGGGATCAACTTCAGAGATGTAGCATTTATTATGGATTGCAAGCATGGATTACAAATCTTGAACTATATCTGATGTATTGTAATTGATGTATACTTGTTTTAGATACCGTGTGTATCTTAGCAAGGGGTTAAATGTTTATTTGTATATTAGGAAAGCTTAATTGGCCAACCTAATCAATTATTGTAATAGGGTATCTATGAGAGATATTTTCTTTTGACAAGATGTGATATATGTATGGATGTGTAAAGAGAAGGTGATTGATAAAGGAAGTTTCAAAGCTTGATTGACTACTAGATGTAGAGTAAAGGATATGTTCATTGTACTTTATTGTAACTGACCATGCAAAGATTTTCTATCTGATAGTTTGCTAGATTGTATATTTTCTATATACACTTGTTCAGATTGTAAATCCTTGAGGGTGGCTTTAACATTGTTTAGATAGTGTACCTGGGCAGTGAGCCCACTGTTACTCTTTACTCCTAATAGGGTTTGTCCTTTAATAGGGACTATGTATTGTAATATTGTAATAAGCTCCTAACAGGGCTAAATCTTTTGACATAGATACTATACTCTTAGTACATCATTTGTGAGTGCTAATTCCCACCGGGGTTTTACCTTTAACAAGGTTTCCTCGACAAAAAAAGGATTGTTTTATTGTGATGGAATTTACTGTGTTATCATTTGAAGTGAAGTTCTGGTTAATAAATTTTAATTTTTAATCATCTTTTTCACAACTAATTCACCCCCCTCTCAAGTTTTTTGGTGGGCTATTATTCCTAACAAGGACAAGGTCTTGCTAAACTTATGGTCGAATCAAATCTTGAGGAAGTTCAAGTAAATTAGGTGAGTTCTAATAAATCAATAGTAAGTATTGAAAATTTCCCTTGGTATAATGATACAGTATATTTATTGAAGAACATGAAATTTCATGAGGGTTTAAAAGATAATAAAAAAAGAACAATAAAATTATAGGAATCTAGGTATGTTTTATACAAGGTGACTTATATTGGAAAAATAGAGGTGTGCTCTTATTATGTCTAGATATGTATCAAGAAAATTCAGTATTGAAGGAGTTACATGATGGAGTATGTGGTGGTCACTTCTCAGAAAAAACTACTGCTCATAAGATATTACATGTTGGGTATTATTGGCCACATGTTTGTAAGGATATTTATATATATGTTAGAAAGTCTGAGGCTTGTCAAAAAAATTTAGGGAAATTAAAGTATGATGGTATATTTCCCCTTAGAAGTTGTTCCACTGAAGAGTCATATCAAATGTGGGGGATAGATTTCAATGGTGAAATTGGTGATGTCTCCAATGGACAACACAAATGGATTCTAGTTACAAAAGATTACTTTACTAAATGGGTTGAGGTCATACCCTTTAGACAAGATACAAGAAAGGTGGTAATAAAATTCTTAATAGAGAACATACTAACAAGGTTTGGTGTTCCTTGCAAGATTGTTTATGATAATGGCATGTGTTTTAGATCCAAGAAGTTCTCTGATTTTTGCAGTACTTATTGTATTAATGTGTCATACTCTTCCCCTTACCATCCACAAGGAAATGGCCAGGCAGAGTCAAGTAACAAGAATACAATGAAAACCATAAAGAGAATGTTGAGTAATAACAAAAGGGCATGGGACTCCAAATTAGAGATTTTTTTAGTGGCTAATATTCGCCAATTGGCTAATTTTTGAAATTTGAGAATCCAAATTTGGCTAATAATTTAAGATTTAAGGCGACCTAAATCGCCAAACTTTTACAAATTTTTATTTTAGAAATATTTAAATCGCCAAATAATTTATTTTATAAAAAATTTGAACTCAAATATTCTCCTAATAATTCATAGATAGTTAGATTCAATTCGCCTAAATTTTATCATTTATTACAGAAATCTAAATTAATTCACCAATACTATATCATAAATGTTAGTTATAGTAGGGTTGTGTCACCATTATTAGTTGTCATTATTGATTTAAAATATAATCTAGTGATCTTCATTATATTCCATGAGGCAAAAATGTTACTATCTTATTTGTAATGGTTATTGAGGCTAAGGTTTCCTTTGGATTGTTGATAAATCAATGACATTGAAGAAATTTTGGGTCCCATTATAATAATAAAAATAATGATATATTTATCTCACACAATACACTGAGGATTATTTGATTATATTTTAAATAAATGGTAGCAACTAGATACTATAGAGTTCCCTTAAATCCATCAAATATTTTCAAAGTTAGCCTAATAATTTTCTATAAGAACTCTTTTTTCTTTAAATATAATTATTTTCCATGGTCATTAATGAAATTTTGGATATTGCTTGAGATTCGCTAATATTTTCTACAAAGAAATTGTGATTAAAAAATATTCGCCAATACAAATCATTTGTTTTCCAAAAAATTAAGAGATTCGCCAATAGGAATTAATTTTTTAAAAAATAAAATGAAAGAATCGCCAGGATTTTATATATTTTTCTAGAGGGGGGTTTCTTAAAGTTATCCTTGCTCCAAATTACCTCTGGCACTTTGGGAAGATAGAATAACAGTAAAAAATTCTATAGGGTTTGCTCATTATGAATTGATCTATGGGAAACATACTAGGTTACCTTTGAATAATCTACTCCTTGTACATAACTTTTTCAGAGAGGAACAATTAGAAGACATGAATTTCATGGACAATAGGATGGGTCAGCTTATAAAACAGGATGAAATCAGAAGAAATGCACAAAGTCAGAATGTTAAGAAGCAGATGAAAGTAAAAGATTTACATGATAAAGGAGCTAAAGAAAGAAACTTGCAGAAGGGAGATTGGGTGTTGAAATGGAATGCCAAACATCAAGATAAAGGAAAGCATTGAAATTTTGAATCTTTGTGGCTAGGACCTTATATAATTTTTGATAATGCAGGAGAAAAAAGTTATTTGTTACAAGACACAGAAGGCCACATTCAAGAATTTCCAACTCATGCCTGTAGACACCTAAATCTCATTAACACATCTAATCATATTTAGTGCCTTCTAGGACATATCAGCTAAGTAATTAAGCATCACCTAATTGACCTATGTCATCCCCTAGCCCTAATTAATTCAATTAATTAGCTATAGTCCTGATTAATTATTAAAAGCAACCAATAGCTTAATAATTAATTAAAACCCTATTCCACTATTATTGAATGAATATATTATTTATGTAATTCAATTCATTAATATTCTCTTTAACCCCTAACTTAACCTATCTCAACCACCTAAATCAGATTTCAAACTAATCCCAACCTCTTCACCCATGCTAATCCTAATCCTAAATCCTAAACTCTCTCTAATGATGTGACATTCCTAATCTTTGGATTAGGAATTCAATCCCTTCCCCAAAGTAAACTTTCTCAAGCTCTATCTTATCCCCTCACCCATGCCTCATTAATGCCTCTTACACTCCTCATTAAGGCTCTTACACCCTCATTAATAGCCTTATCTCCTAAATTCTCCTCTCATCTCCTTGTCTCACTTGCCTAAATGGTCACATTCCTCCCTCTTTTCAACCTAATCATATTGTGACACTTATCATCATATGATGCACTTGAAGAAGCACAATCTATGTGCTCTCTTCTAGGTGCATCTGGACCTCTCCTCTGGATTGCATCCTGACCCTTGATTCCTCACCCATTTTCTATAAAAGAAACCTAATTTATTCACAGTTTCATCCACCTTTCATGTAGAGTTATAATTCTATTTTGAGAGCAAATCATAAATCCATCTTTTAGAGAAGAGTTATAATGCCAGTTTGAGATCACAAATTGAAGCTTGAAGCACATCCATGAGCACAAATCCACAAAAAATGGACAAATCCAATGAAAAAAATGGAGTTTGAATGAGCTTGTAGGAGGTTTGCACTTTCTTCATTTATCTTATTTAAATTTTTCATTTCATTTCTTAGCATGTATGTAGTTTATATTATTAGTTGTTGAGTGTTTTGATTCGTTATTATGCTCCTTTACACCTAATTTTCATAGCTCACATCTAATTAACACATCTAATCATATTTATTATGACTAGTATATAAATCCATTTTTCTCTTGAAACAGGAAGTATTTCTAACTTTACTTTTTCATTAGGTTCTATTATGTTTTATTTTCTTTGGTGTTTCTCCTTCACTTATATTTTGGTCTACTTCCCCAGTGATAGATGAAATCTTTGTGTCCAAGTATGAACACACATCCCCAAAAAGAGCCACTGGTGGAACCCTAATTTGCAGATTAATTTAAATATCCAAATAGCTCAATGAAGTATCCTTTTACTTTTTTAAGTAAATTCTAATATTCTATGTTTTGTTTTACCCTAGCTTTTTTCATATTTGAATTCATAAGTTAGTTGTTATATATGTTTTTGTGGTTTATTAATTACTTTCTACCTTTACACAGATCCATCCAAAGGTTAATCTTCAAATGAAGATCAACGATTGGCACTTTCCCTTGAATGAGAAAATGAATGACCTTTGTTCATTAAGGCTTCGTGACAAGATGACAAGTGTCCACCAAATCCCACTTGACTAAGGTCAAATAAAAGTAATCATCATGCATATCAAGTTTCATCCGACAGCTGGCATTACCCCTTGATCAAAAAGATGAATATATTTTAACCATTAAGGCATCACGCTATACTGACACATGTCTTGGTCCCACTAAGGTCTGAGCAACTGAGACAAGGTGATTGATGGTTGAGATCTAAAAAGATCTATGCTCGGTGTTAACTCACTGCAAAAAGATGCAAGTTATTTATCTAATGCGAGAGTGCAATTGGGCGACACGTGTCATGGGCCCCACCAAAGTTTGAGGATTAGGAAGAAAGGATACAAATGTTAGCACTTGATTAGTTGAGAAATATGATGAGGATTCACGTATGTTTATAAGACAAATTAAAAAGTGGATTACTAAAAATCTCATCATTTAGCACATGGGTCTAATTGACAATGTTGTTTTAATCAAGATCAAAAGTTGATTGACTAATAACAAAGCTTCGAAGATCAATCTACGGTTAAGTTGATGAAGATAAGCAATAGGCATTATGCCTCAAAGTAGAAGTTGTAGGATCTTTAAGAATTAAGTTATCATCAAGATGGATTCCAAATCAATCAAATGTGATGTCCACATGTTGATGGACACCCCTACAAATGGATTAAGAAGGTTAGAGTGAAAATTGGCATTTAGACTCTTCTAAGTGTGAGTAGGATAAGTGGAGAAGCTAAGTAATCATAGGGTGTTAGTCTTTCAAAGGGTGAAGCACAAGTGGAGACTCTTAGAGAAGAGTAAGATTAGGAATTAGTTAATGATCTAAGCCTAATAAGGACCTAGAGGATATTAGGACCCTTGAAGAAGATAGAGAAGATCTTCTTAGTGGATTGTGCAAGCAAACCCATTGGAACACTTACATCTCTAATAATCAACAAAACTTAGAGATCAACACTATCTTCTCTATTCTATTGCTAAATATGTTACTACAAGCTCTTTTAAGTTTCTACAACATTTGATGTTGATACTCATCTATTTTTGTTTTCTAAGGTTATACTTCATTTCTTTCTATGATCCAATTTTACATTTGTGCAACCCTTTGTCTCTTGATTCAAAAAGGGGGAGAGTTCTTTGGTGTTTTTCCATCAAGGCCAAAGGGGGAGTTTTGTTTCTCTTAGTTGTTGTCCTTGATGTCAAAGAAACACAAGGCACTTTATTACAAGTATCAGGTATTTCATTGATACAGTATCTCTTATTTTGCATTTCATGGTCATAGAATGTTTGGTTTCAGTATGACAGTGCATTTGATTTGTTTTAGTGATCATTTGTATAAAAATGGTATATATAGATAGTGGATAGGAACATGCACATTTTATTGATATGTATATATAGAAAGTAGACATGAACATGCACATTTGATTGGTACAGTAGTTGTTTATATCTGCATATGTATTTGCATCTTTAAAATACTTTGACAGGAGTTTCAAACATATACACATAATTATCTCTAAGCGGGAATATCATTGATATTAAATCACTTTGGTATCATGGCAATTCATTTAATGACATCTTCTATAGTCTTGAAACTTTGTATAATTGATATTAAGGAAATTGTGAACAAGAGTACATGAAAATATGACTCATTGTGTATATGGTTACATTATGTTCTTCATTGTATTTCTATCATATGGTTTATTGTTAAATCTTATCAGACATAAAGTATTGATTTCTTATTTTCTTGTTTTGGGTGAGGGTTGATATCTTATAAATGAAGAAATGATTAGTTACCAATAATTTAAACATACAAGATCAATAAGTTATTGATAACTTATGTGTTGCATAGGCTTTATCAATAATTTTTATGACTGAATTATTAAGAGGGTATATAAGGTGTTGAAATCATATTGACATTGATATGATATTAATTTTGGTCTTACAAAGCCAAAGACCTTGTGATAGAATGTGACAAAATGTTGTATTTCCTTTGTATAAGTTCACACATATGGGAGAACAACATCTTTGATACCATGTCTTATCGGCATCCTTGGTAAACAATTATTGTCTAGAGATAATATTATTAACAAAGATGTGCATGGGCACATCAAAGATAGCATCATTTGATTAATACTCGCAGTTTGTTAAAAGAGAATTATTATGGTTGACATTTGAATGTCGAATGTCATTATCATTTATTTTAAAGGCACATTTAATTTAGGGCATTGAAGGGAAGTTTTCTTTTGTTTGGAAAAACACTTGGTTGGAAACCCTATTGAGCTAGGGCATAGGCATTGCAACCAGTTTGAAGCATAGTAAGCTTGGACTTTGAGCTAAAAAATGGTGGTTATTCAAATAACTCTTCATAGAATCGGTAATTGGTTCTCTATTTGAGAAAGAGATTTATTTTGATTTGGTTATTTTGTTAATGGAAAATGTAGTATTGCTTCTTTATGTTCATGACAAAGATTTGTATATGTTTTGTTTCAAATATGTTGATTTTCCATGACAGTTGAAAGGGTGGTTTTTTAAGTTAGGATAGTTCTATCCTATAGCAATTGCATTATGTTTGAAGTTACTTGTTCTCGGTTCTTGAGTTAAGATTACAATGTAAATAAAATAACCCTTTCTACTTTTGAGTGTGATATGAGGTCTATAAAAACAAAAACAAAGAGTTGGGGGTTTTAAAGATTTTCATTTTTGAAGATTTAATAATTTAGGGTTTGAAGGATATGCATTCACAGTTGGTATTTCATTGTTTACTATCTGCAAAAAGAATTGTATGTGTTCTTTGAAGGGCCTTTATTCTATTGAAGGAAAGTTTGTTTGTAAAAAGTTGTAAAGGATTATATTGTAAGTATGGTGTGTATACTTCATAATGAGATAATGACATCATGTTGTATATGCTCCATGACTGCATGTATTCTTGAGTCTCAAGGTGAATAAGATAATGAGGAGAGTGATACATTTGGACATATTTTGTGCATATACTGATATTTGATTTATTTTCCAGTGAGGCATTATTGATAGCCAGTGAGGCGCTTGATTGATTTCCAGTGAGGCATTGTTGATAGCTAGCGAGGCCTTTTGATTTATAATCTAGTGAGTCATTTTCAAGTGGTTTTTCATCCCTATGAGGATTTTCCACTCATGAAAATAATTATGACAATGTGTTTCTGCATGTTCTCTATTGATCTTGTTCAAGTTGATATCATTTCTTCAAAACTGAATTCTATTTTTTACATTCAGTTCATAAGAATTCTTATTTGAAAAAGGATTTAGAACATAATCATTTTATTTTGAAAAGGAATCAGTTCACAAGTATCCTTATTTTGAAAAAGATTTAGTTTATAAACAACCTTACTTAAAAAAGAACTTGTAAAGTTTTATAACATTGATTCACCCCCCACCTCTCAATGTTCTTTGTACTCCAACAGTTACCTAGATTAGGCACTACTACATTTGAGATGTAATTTGAAATTTTTATATTTATTAAAGTTAATTCATATATTTTCCAACTTAATGTGGATTTTAGAATTTATTTACCTTTTTGATATAGTTTGAGTGATGACATTACATGTTTGCAAGCTTTGTGGTCCTACTAGGCTTGAGGGTTTGGACTATTTGATGTAAAATATAATGCATTCATGTTGGGGGTGAGGTCTCTCATTTATGACCTTAGCTAGCTCAAGCCGAGCCAAATATTCTTAAAGTACCAAACAAATAGTTATATGTTTTTTTTAGTAAATTTGATTTATGAATATTAATATATATTTTAAAATTTTGATATTATATATTTGAAAAATAATAATAACTTTTCTATCAAATAAAAAATATTTATAAATATAGTATATATTTATTTTTGCTATAAATAAAATTATATATAACTTTTAAATTATTTAATACTTTTGTTTTTCTAAATATGTACATGGTAACATCATGAGACTATTTATACCTTTCTACTATTTTAGATTTTATGGGGGAGGGGATATAATGTTAAGTGTCAAACCTGATTTAAGAGAGGCAAATTGTGTTTCCTCTTTGTGTTCTAATTTACATGTAAAGTTTGTGGGAAATGAGCAGTCATTTTAGACATTATACCTCTTTTAAGGGAGGTAGCTTTTGATTCCTCTTCACAAAAGAAGCATCATCGTCAATATTGAAACTTTGACATAAGAAAAAAAAATTTGGTGAGTAAGATTTTCGCCCTTCCACCAAGTTCCTTTGGGAAGAGAATCTAAGGATATTTTTTTGACACTCAATATCTTTATGCTTAATGTAATAACAATGATGACATCTGAATTTTATTCCTTCATAATCAATTTTTTATTTTTGTATGCTATTATTTACCTTTATTTTATTTATGGTGATAAGGGCACGATTCATTTCAAACAAAATCTAAGAAAAAGTGAAAGATGATTGAGTAGTGAAGTGGTTTTCGGTTTGGTAGAAGTTGGCCTATAATATAACTTTTAATTAAACTTTTTACTCAAGGGAAAACAAAAAAATCCTCAAAAATGCAATGGACTTTGTTGAATAAATGCACCCAATTTGGAGTTATTATTGTGATTTTAGAGTAGGGTTCAAACTCAAGAAACTAGTTCATGCTAAGAATATCCTTGTTCCAAATCCATGGCCCCCTCTATAAAAATGATTCTTTGGATTCTATATATTCACAGATTGCATAAAATAAAATTTCGCACAAGGGCTAATGCAAATCTCACTATCAAGAATGGGTTTCCAATTCAATTTAATGCATTTAACTCCATTAAATTGGACAAAATAAAGTATTTGGAAAATCAATGTATACTTTATATTCAAGCATCTTCACCATCCAATGTTTCTTTGACAAGTTCAACTAATGGTAAGTGAAACACGACTTAATCATAAGAAAAGGAAAAGAATCTATTATCAAAATAATTTATACCTTCAAGCAACCCATATTTAGGTGGTGAATTCACTATAGTTATTTATATTTTCATTCCAAAATAATTGGTACAATAGGTAGACTGGTTTGAACAATTGGAAGATGAAAAAATTCATCACAAATCCTAGTCGTAGACAAAGATCATTGAACCTTCCAGGTCATAAAAAAGGAGGAAAACTCTTACCATTTGGGTGCTGGAATATGCATGGAATTGGCATTATCTTATTCCAGATAATGCCAATTCCATGTTTGTGTCCATTTCAAAAAATTGGAATTGGAATTCCAAAATTCTAATTTTGCCCCAAAATGGGCATATGCATCTTCCACCCAAATAGGTGGAATTGGTATTTCGAATTCCAATTCCAATTTTTATAAAACCAAATATATTATATTATATTGCTATAAGGATGTAACACACACACACACACACACACACACACACACACACACATGTGTGTGTGTGTGTACACGCATGTGTGGGTATATATACATTATATTGCTATAAGAATGTTATATGTGTGTGTATACACACACATATGTATATACACACATGCACACATGTGTATGCATGTGTATATACACATGTGTGTGTATATATACATGTGTGTATACACACATGTGTGTGCATGTGTATATATACATGTACATATATGTGTATGTATATACATGTGTGTGTATGTACACGGGTGGTCCCACAATAGTGTGTCCCACTTTTTGGCCAACTTTGACACAGAGATCAACATTCTGAGAAAAACTTCACTTTTGAACACCTATTTCTGCAAAACTATTAGGAATTTGAAGATGATGTAAAATAGAGTCTTTTATAATTTTCTTTCTAGTTTCTAAATATATATTAAAAAAAAAAATTAAATTTATTTTTCCTTCTCCTTCGAAAAGTGGTTTGTGTGAAAAAATGTGTTTTTAAGAAGTAACTGTCACTTGGATTAGCATAACATTTTTTAAAATATGATAACAATGTAATTGTTTCAAGATTATATTTATAACTTCAATATCTAAATGATACAATTGGTTTCATTCATTTTGGGTCAATATTTCATAGTTTATTAAGTTCTAAAGTGACAGTAACTGTAATTTAGACATAAGGTCAGCTGGATCGCTCTAACTTGATCTGTATATATCAAAATTCTTTTTTTTCTTTTTGTTCTAGAAAGTTGAAAGACATAATATTTTCCTACATATTTTTCATAATTTTTTTGTAATTTACTATTTTCCCGAAGCCTTGAAGAGACAGGTATTTGAATGACCAAACAACCTATGTTTAGTTAAAGTAAAAGTTGAAACTGACAATGAACTCAATATGTATTAAAATTATATTCATTAGAAAGCTTGTTTTGAATAGCATCATTTGACATCATGTGTTTCAGAAAATAATCTTTTTTGGTCCTTGTCCAAGGCCTTGAAAGGCCTTTCTTTTATTTTTCTTTTTTCTGAGGGAAAAATTTATATTTAGGGGTATTCGAGCAAAGCACCCCTTCATGCAAAGGCGTCTGAGGGGATTTGTGCAAAGGGTCTTTGTGCGAAGACCCCCATGTGGAAATTCTAGTGAGAAGCACCCTGTCAAAATTTTACCCAACCTACTTCGTGCGAAGTAGGTCGGCTAATTATGAATTTGTTTTTTTTTTTTAAATTTATAACGGTATAAATTAAAGTTTTTTCTTTCCATTTTTTACCGAATTGAAATAAGTTGATTCACTTTTTCTATTATTAATCAATTTTTACAAAGGTGTTTTTTGGAGAAGGATTGCTATTTCTATTTTTTCAAAGGCATAATCTTGGAGACAAGAAATATTAGATCAAAGTATTTTTTGAAGAAGAGAATTTTTATTGTTGATCTTTTGGAAGACATTTTTTGGAGAGAAGAAATGGGGAACAAGAAGGGAAGACAAATTAAATGTGCTAGAAAAAGGTCACTTGATACCGAACAAAGAAATCATGAAACTGCATTGGAATATTATCATAAAACTAAAGAAGGTGAAGGACAAGTTGAAGTAGGAGGGTCAAGTCAAGTCAAAGAATTACACATTGAAGAAGGGTCAGGATCACTCCCTATGGAAGATCAAGCAATTGATGTTGGAGAAGGGTCAGGATCATGTGCTCTTACTGGTATGGATGAACTTATAAATTTAGTTCAAACTATAAAGAGAAATATTAATTGTAGAAACCTAGATCATTTACTTACAATGGATGTGAATAATTTGAGATCACTTGCTAATGTTTAACCCTTAAGTTTTGCTAAGAAGAGGTCAATTAATAGGATAGCAAGAGAAATATTGGCTAAATTTGATAATTTTGAAACACTTGAACAAGCCCAATTTCTTTCAATTGTACTTATATACAAAAATTTGGAAGGGGCATTAAAATTATTGGAGCATAGTGTTACCTACAATGGATGTCAACATAACTCTTCTTGAAATAGTCTTATCTTTAGTTCGAGATCTCTTCCCTACTTGGTTCAAACCTTTCCTAATATTTTCAATCATATGAGTTTGCATGTCAACAACTTTTCTCTTATTTGATTTTGTTTCTCTACCCAGATTTCAAATTCTTCAGTGGGAAATTCCTGTGCTGGTGTTGCAGGAGCCTTTGTGACAAAGGGAATCTTTGTGGACTGAGAGGGAGATGATAACAAGAAGAAAAAACAAGATGGTCCAACTAGAGAGGATATTAGGGACCCATTATGGGAAAAGGGACAGCAAAATGGTCATCTCTCTTTGGAATCAAACCCTCATGTAAATCTACTTATCTGCCTATGAGAAATATCTCAAAAATTTCTGAAGGGAAATATGTGATTGCTATTCCCGATCAATTCATTGACATAACATTAAAAAAATGGAGAACTCTCTAGTTGGTCAGTTTATTGGGATTAGACCTAATATTGAAATTATTAGAGCCTTTATTGATAAAAGATGGAATCTTATACAAGTGGATGTTGTCGCTACGAACAAAGGATATATCTCATTCTTTTTTCATGTAAAGAAGATAGAAAACAAACCATAACTGGTGGACTATGGAGTATAGGAATAATTACTATGGTATTACAGAAATTGTATCTGAATATGGCCCTTAATGAGGACTTCATAGTTCAAATCCTTGTTTGGGTAAAAATCCCTGGACTACCTCTTGAGTATTGGAATGAAGATGTCTTTGTGGGTATAGCTAGCTATTTTGGGGAGCTTTTATCCATAGACCATGTTACAGCATCAAGAAGAAGGTTAAAACATGTAATAATTTGTGTTGGTATAGTCCCTTAGGTTGATATGCCAGATCAGATAGAAATGGAGTCAAAACTTGGGAAATGGATTCAAAAACTAGAATATGAATCAAATCCCATTTTCCGGTTTTAGATGTAAAAAGGTGGGACATTGGGCAAAAAAATGCCCAAGTAACACTATTAAGAAAACCTAGCAGAAAAAGATCTGGAAACCTGTAGGTAAGAATGAAGAATGCCCAGAAGGGGTTTTAAGTTCTGATTCCAAGAACAAAGAGGATAAAGCTGAAAAAATGAAGATATTAAGGACAAAAAGGAAAAAAAACTTAGATCACAATAAACACCACCTATAGGCTATACTCAATGTCAACTTGGAGCCTAAAGTACATAATAACAATGAGATAGAGCAGATAAGGGATATTGTTCTGGATACACTAGATAATGAGTAGGAAGATTTGATTAATCAGAAGATCAATAGTCAGATGAATCTGGAGGATAATAACTCAACAACTCAAGAGGATGAGGAACATAATAGATAGCAAGGGGAGTCTAAGCTCAACACTAGGAACAATGAGTTCATAGATGCTCAACAAGATATATTGTTGGGGCCAAGACTATCTGACATGACACAAAATATATCTCCCAAGGTGAAGGAAAATGAAGAAACAAATCCTAAATGGGGGGATCATGAATAAATTGATAGGGTGCTAGAAAGAAATGAAAATGAGTTCCCTTTCACCATGGTTGATAAAACCAAAGGCAAAATGGTATGGCAACCAAATCCCAAAAAAACAACAAAGGAAATCAACCTGATGTCGGAGGGAGTCAACTTTCTCCACCAGGAAGGCCACCAAGCTCAAGGAAAATAAATTAAGAGGTAGCCAGAAATATAGTGGATGGTACTCAAAAAACCATCACTCAAGTGGGAATAACTAAAAATAAATGAAGATAATATCTTGTAATATCCAAGGATTAAATAATCCCCACATGTAGGACTTAATTTGAAATATGATTAGAGACAATAGACTGGATATTTTTTTGATTCAGGAGACTAAAATGTCTAAGGATAAGGTGGAAACACTAAAGTTTTTCAAAAATGGTAACATTTGTGGTGGAAGTTTGGATGGAGCCTTAGGAGGCATAGTTACTATATGGAATTATGTTGTTATTAAAGGGGAAGTCATCTATCAAGAAAATAATATGGCTCCTTTTAGATTTTAGCACATTCAGGATGGTACAACTTGGATTCTCACAAATATTTATGCTCCCAACACTAAAAATGGGAGAAGATCTTTCTGGAATAGAATTGACCAGGTAAGGAATTCTTTTGATAATGATAGTTGGATTATTATGGGAGACTTTAATACTCTTCTCAAAGAAACTGAAAAGGTTTGAGGCAGTCAACCTAACCTAGAGAGAAGAATTGATTTGATGAATTTTATCACAAGACAAGATCTCATTGATGTTGACTTATAAGGTGTCAATTATACTTGTACCAGTCATAGAGAAGGTGATGAGCTTATCCAGGTAAGACTCGATCGAGCCCTCATTTTTGATAAATGGTACCAGCATTATAACTGTACTTTAACTTCTTCTATTAGAGCTGGGTCTGACCATTACCCTCTCCCCTTCATTGCTAACCCAATATCTAAGAAAAGGAACTTCCCCTTTTGTTTTGAGAAAATGTGGACTACACATCTGGATATTAGCCATAAAATCAAAGAGTGGTTGTAGATTAAGATTGATGGCACTGCTATGTATAGATTAACTTATAAGTTGAAAAATGTTAAAGGCAAAATTAAGACTTGGAATAAGGAAAATTTTGGGAATATCTTCTCTTCCAAGCCTGATATTTTGATGGAACTTAAGGATGTTCAGGATTCTATCCAACTAGAAGTTTGTACTAATATCACCAAAGATATAGAGAATGAAATTTTGATCAAATATCATGACATAGTGCACAAAGAAGAAATATTCTAGAGACAAATATCTCGTATCACTTGGCTAAAAGAAGGGGATAGAAATTCTAAATTTTCTCATATGATTGCTCTCAAGCATAAAATAGCCAACAAAATTTCTAATCTAAAGGCTAATGGAATATTTTTGGATAAGGAGGAGGATATTTCCAAGGAAGTTAAGAACTACTTCTCCTCATTGCTGACTAAGGATAACCATCTGAACCAGGTTCTTTAGCAGGATTTCTGGACAGAATTCCCTATATTATTAATGATATTGATAACATGAATCTTTGTGCTATCCCTACTAATGAAGAAATAAAAAAAGGCGGTTTTCTCCTTTGAAGGTTTTAAATCCCCTGGCCCTGATGGTTTCCCTATTTTTTTCTTCCAACAATCTTGGAATATTATTCACAAGGAAGTTACTGATGTTGTTAAAGATTTTTTTGGATCCAAAAGCATTCTCAACCAGATAAATGGTACGTTTATAGCTCTTATTCCTAAAAGAGTTGGAGCTGACTCTATGGATTTTTTCAGCCTATAAGCCTTTGTAACTCTTCCTATAAAATCATTTCTAAGGTGATTACTTCTATAATTTTGAATCTTCTTCCAAGAATCATTTCTCATCAACAAACTAGTTTCGTTCCTAGCAGACAAATTTTAGATTCTATTATCACATTCCATGAGAATATTCATTCTTTGACTATGGCTAGGAAAGAAGGGTTCATATTAAAGATTGATCTTTCCAAAGCCTATGATAGTGATGATTGGGATTTGCTTCAGAAAACTCTCCTATCTTTTGGATTCAGTACTAATATTTCCAAGATTCTTGTGCAGCTCATTACTACTCCCTCTTATTATGTTTTGGTCAATGGCTCCCCTTCTCCTTTCTTCAAATCTTCAAGGCATCTTAGACAAGGAGATCCTCTTTCTCCTATGTTATTTGTTATTTTGGTTGAATTCTTAGGGAGATATATTAACAGCACTATTCAAAAAGGTGATTTGAAAGGTCTTAGACCTTCATTGTCTAATCATGTTTGTTCTCATCAACAATTTGTGGATGACTCCATTTTTATGGGAGAAGCTACCATATCTAAAGCCTGAAATCTCAACAAGATCTTCAATAACTAAAGAAAGGTTTCTATTCAATCTATTAATTGGAATAAAAGCTATATCTATTTTATCAATACTCCAGAGTACAGAAAAGGTAAAATCAATAGAATTATGGGATGTCAAATTGGTCAGCGACCTGCTACCTATTTGGGTCTTCCTCTAGGTCTTAATCCCCCTAAGGCTTATTGGAGCTCATTACTGGATAAATTTCATAAGAAACTTGCTATATGGAAAGGGGCTTGTCTAAGTCAAGTTGGTAAAGTTCTTCTTTTGAATTTTTTTCTCCAAAGTATACCTATTTATGCCCTCAATCTGTTCAGAATACCCAACAAATATGCAGATGCTATTGAAAAAATTCAAAAGAATTTTCTTTCGAATGGGGTTGAAGAATCTAAGATATTCTCTCTGATCTCTTGGGAAAAATTTTGTACTCCTAAGGACAAAGGTGGTCTTGGCATCAGGAGAATTAAAAGTTTGAATGATTCCCTACTTGCTAAACTTGGTTGGAGGGGTTATTCTTCTAAAGAAGAATGGATCATAATATGGAATAATAAATACAAAATGAATGCTCCCTCTCTTAATGTATTTTTGGATGTTGAAGATAACCTGGTTGGGTCTTGTATTTAGAATAATGTCATTAAGGCTAAATACATTCTGAGAAAAGGAGTCAAGTGGAAAGTTGAGAAAGGTGACAAAATTGATTTCTGGAATGACTTATGGATAGGTGACTCTACTCTTGCTGAGATCTCTCAATGGGGACCTTTTGCTGAGATATGAAATCTCAAATATGGCTCTAAAGTTAAAGACTATTAGGTGGATTTCCAGTGGAGGGATCTTTCTTCTATTGATCCTGCCCTTATTTCTCTAAACAAAAATCTGAATGTTATCACTTTATGTAAGGAAGAAGATGTTATGATATTGAATGGGACTCATAGTGGCAATTTTACTATGGGATCTACCTACTATATAAATTACAATAACATATAAACTCCAAAATGGGCTAAATCTTTGATCAAAGGCCTAACACCAAAAATCAATAGTTTTTTTGGATGATGCTCCAAAATAAAATCCTTACAATTGATAACCTCAAAATCAGAGGTATGTATTTTCCTAACATGTGTTTCTTATGTAGGAAAGAGGAAGAATTTTTCAACCATTTGTTCATCCATTGCTCCTATTCTACTAAAATTTGGGACTTGGTTCTAAAAACTTTCAATATTGAGTGGGTCCTCCCTTATGATATGTTAAGCATGTTCAGTTCTTAGGACATCGCCATTAAGAATAAAAATATCAAAAGGATTTGGAAAATTTCTATACCTCATATGACATCGGCTATATGGAAAGAGAGGAATGATAGAATATTTAGAGATAAGGCCAATAGCCCAAAGATTCTATATAGAAAATTTAAAAGCATGATATCTGAAAAATACAAAATTTTGGATATCAAAGACAATTCTAAAAAGGAAAAGGATTCTGTCATTTTGAAGAATTGGTACATTCAAACTAACTATGATAATCATCCTAATCCTAGGGATAATGTAAATTGGGAGTCTCCCCCTATGGGTTGGATGAAGATCAATTTTGATGGTGCCTCCAAGGGTAATCTCAGAATTGCTAGATGTGGAGTTGTGGTCCGTAATGATATGGGTATCTTCAAAGCTATTAGAATGATACCTATAGGAACCCAAAATAATCATGTGGCTAAAGAAATGGCTTCTTTACATGGTCTTATCCTATCTAAGGATCTCAATTGCAATAAAATTTGGCTCGAAGGGGATTCTCTGAACATTATAAAAGGCCTTAATGAGATATTGACTCCTTCTTGGTCGATAGATAATATCATCAAAAACTCTAAGGCTATTATAATATCTTTAACAAATTGTGTTATAACTCATGTTTATCATGAAGGCATTGGGGCTGCTGACTGGGTAGCCAACTATGGATAAAAAAATGATAACATAACAACTTGGCTAAAAGAGACCAATATTCCGTATGATTTGAAATCATTAATATTTAAGGAGAAGATCCATTAAAATAAAAGTGAAAATTTTTTAATTAATGATGAAGGAAAACATGAGTTATATAAGTATTAGTAATGGAAAGGTCATATCCATCGATGCCATATACCTTCATAATAGAACCTTACATGGATTTTGGGTCACTTTGCACAATATTTTACAAAGCATTAAGATTGAAGGTTGGGAAACAAGAAGAACAGAACAAAGAAAAAAATAGACCAAAAATTGCAAAATAGGAAACAAGAAAAATAGAGATGAACCCTCAAGCTATAAAGAATGGAAGCAGAATGAGGTTGTCTGGGATATTCTCCAGAAAGATAGCTTTGCTGGGTACATAGAGAAACTCCAAGGTCGGGACCCTATGGTAACAAATTTCTTTATGAAAAACTGGAAGAATGGAATAATTCACTTCCATAATCTGTGTGTGGACATCAATGAAGATCTAATTACAAAGGCCGCGGATTTACCCCAGAAAGG
Organism: Thuja plicata; assembly: GCA_018584345.1. Taxonomy (NCBI): domain Eukaryota; kingdom Viridiplantae; phylum Streptophyta; class Pinopsida; order Cupressales; family Cupressaceae; genus Thuja; species Thuja plicata. The sequence continues at coordinate 410,935 of MU228395.1, read as the reverse complement.
TATGAAATTTTATCGAGGCCAGAGCTATTCAAATAGGGCTCATGCTAGATTTCTTGAGGATGATACTGAGGTTGCAAGATTGGTGAAGAAGTCAAGTGGCTTCATAAGCCCTAATAATATTAGTCACCCTTGGAGATTCATTATGTATGCAACTATCAATTATTTAGCTTTAGATGGCAGATTCTCTAGGGCCTACGGGCACCATTTTGTAATTTTAAACCACTTTGGGCATGATAAGAAGATAAGAATTCCATTTTACCTTATGATTTCTCTGAATCATACCATGAAAAAGCTTCAAACTGGACCTTTTGGTGACCATGGGTCACATCAAGGGTTAATGGTTCTAATTTACAGAAACCTTAAAATGAAAAAGGTTGAAAGACTAATTCTCAAAGGTAATTCTCCAAGTGATGAAGAAACAGAGGAGTATGATTTGGGAGAAAAATTCAATGCAGATATAAAAGATGAGATGAAGAATACTCCTAAAAGGAAAGGGAATGTGAAAGGGAGTTCTTCCAGCAAGAATCCTGAAAACAAACAGAGGTGGGAAGGCTTGGATGAGGAGTTTGATCTAGAAGAAATCAAGATTGAGGATGAACACACTATTCTGAAATGTGGTAAAAGAAAAATTCCTTTTACTAGAAAGAATTTTTCTATTGTCAAAAAGGAAAATGGTAATGCCAAAAATAAGGTTATTGTGGAGTCTTTGGATGAGGAGGAGGATTTAAATGAAATCTCGGTGATTATAAAGAAGAAGATGATGAAAATTATGAAAAAAGAGGGGAAACTTTGGATAACAGTGGTAGGGATAAGGGCACTAACTCTGTTAGGGTGGACACTCATTGTAAGAAGCTAGAAGCTGCAGACAAAAAAAAGGTCAATAATGAAATTACCAACAAGAGGGATGGTTTGAACATTGATCAAGAACATAAAGATTTCATCCTTTCTTTTGGTAAATTTATGGCCACTTTAGCTGAGGACTCTGTTTATATGAAATCAGATATTAAAGATCAAGGTAAAATGGTGAATATGATTAAGGCGGCCATATTTGGTGAAAGACATATGGCCTCTTTCCTGGAAGACTGGATGGAAGCTATGCAAAAAGGGGAGGCTTTCGTGGAGCTGGGAGGTACGGTGTTGGCCATGAAAGAAAAATTACACAAAATGAGTAAAGAAGCTGAGGAAAATCTCCATGAAGTTAGAATTTCTACCCTTGAAGATAAAGTTGAAAAACTAGAGAATACTTTGAAGAAGATAAGTGATCACAACTTTAACATTTTCAAAGCTTCTTCTGATCACAGCAAGAACATTGTTGAGAAAATGGAGACTAACACAGGGGAAGACAAAAAAGATACTAAAGAGGATGCGAGAACCCATGTCAGTTTGAAGAAAAAAGATGTAGATATTGAAGAATTGAAGATATTGGTCGGCAACATGGAACTTCTGGTGGAGCAGGCGAAAGATCTAAGGGACAATTTCTATCTATCTCTTTCTTTTGGGCTCTCTCTCTTGTTTTTTTGTTGTGCTACCTTTTTTTGTGTTCTTTTGTTTGTGTTTCTTATTGTAAGGTCATGGGCTCCTATTCCTTTTTGGTTTGATTCTCCTTGAAGGCTGATCAGCATTGTATATCTTATGATCTTTTGTACAAGGTTTTGGGACCTTTCAAATCCTTCTTTCACTTAATCAGAACACTATACTCCAAAAAAGACAAATATCTTCAGTTTCATCTTGGATTGATTTTAGTAGGAAAACAATATCACGATATGTTAATAGGAGAATGCTTTTGGATGATAGCACCTTGGAAGGAAATTAGAAAATCATGTGTAGAGCTCCTCGTTCTAATAGGATTGATGGAGGAATCAAGAATTTGGTCACATTATTTTGAAATTATAATACAAGTCCCTCATCAAATAGTAGAGATATTATCAGACATAGAATTCAGCTAATCAATATGAATATCGTACGAAACATTGGTTGGACACAACACAACATGAAATTTATGTATCATTTTTTAGTTAAAATCCTAATATAAAGATTGGGAAAACATTGTTTGAAACATTGAAGCCATATTATATCAGGACAAACAAAGTGTTTAAAACTTGTTGTTGTTATCATATTGAATTTGATCTCCACTATCAGGTTTTTTGAAAATTTGTAGAAGACACTTATGGTTTTGAAAATGCTCCTCCTAGTAGACGAAGTGAGTTCATCTCATCCATTTTATGTGACAAAAGAGATGATGTAGCTGGACAAATAAATTGCATAAAAGGAATATGTCAAACATGTGCTGATTTAACTCTTTTTCCTTTGAAAAATGAAAACATTGATGTAACAAAGATGGTAAATTGCAAGAATTACAAATATTTAAAGAATGAAAAAAAAATTTGGGAAAGAATCAAAAAGGTTAGAATATGTTGAAGAGGAGATAAATGTTGGAGTATTTATGGACAAATTTAAAAATTGATTCAACCCTACATTCATCATGCTTTTTTTGCAAAGTGGCAAGCACAACAATTCCAAACACTAAGAGACAATTTCCCACTTGGGACTATTGTATCAGTTGTTAATTTCACAGAAAACTATTCCTTTATTCATCAAAAGGCAAACAATCGAAATACTATTTCCAGAGCAAATTACTATTATGGTACATGTGTGTAATCGACACGCACAATTAGATTTGGATGGTATTCAGAGCACATTTGAAGCACGGGTCATCAAGAAGGAATATCATTTTTATATAAGTAATGATAGAGAGCATGACATTCATTATGTAGAACACTGCTTCAAGATGTTTTTTGCAAATTTGAAAGAAAGAGGTATAAAAATTGATAAGCATTATGTTTGGTTAGATGGATGTGTTGCACAATTCAAATCATCCAAACCATTTTATGCACTATGTAGATATCATCTTAATGAAAACATACCACATGTCTAGAGTTTCTTTGAGAGTGGACATGGAAAAGGTGAACATAATGGTGTTGGAGCTTGCATCAAACGTGTTCTACGAAAGTATCAAATGAATTATAAGGGATTTCATATAAAAATGCACATGATGTTGTTGAATGGTGCAAGACACATTTCAAACCAAATGAGAATGACACGTCATCAGGAATGACTCAAGCAGTACCACATAGAAAATTTTGGGAGATAAAAGGTATGCACACATTTTTAAATTATTCATGTGTGCATGATATATATTTATTCAAGGATTTAATTTTTTTATGCATGTTAGAATAACTGAGAGGGGGGGTGAATCAGTGAACTCAAAAAATAATCCAATAAATCAACCCAAAATCTTATACCACGACTATAAACCTCTAGTTATCTTCAGTCCTACAAGATGTATGCCCTTAAATAATCTTATCAAATAACTACTACTCAGATTTTACCATTTATCCTTTTTCTTAAGCTTTACCGATATGTAGTTTATCCTTTTCTAGCTTTTACTGAAATACAGTAAATAACTTAATGTTTAGTAATCAATCTAGTTTAGTAATGTGTAAAGAAAAAAATTAAAGCAATGAACCATAAACACATTTGACACATGGATTTTTAACGTGCAAACCATGTAAATGGAAAAAATATTTGGGACCGATAACCCAAAATTTTCACTCTTCTGACGTGAGCTTGATGAAGAGCCAACCCTGTTAAAGGTTACAAACACACTATTAAGTGTGACCTTGTTAGAGGATTTAATATAATAGTTTGCCACTTGATATCTGACATTTCACTATGCTATCTTCATGAGAAACTTTTTGATACTCCTTGGGATGTATCTCAATATATAAAGGATAGTTAAATCTCACTCTGTTAAGAAATTTTCTGAATCAATGGTTAAACTGAAACAATAAATGATCTGTTCGTAAATACAACTTAAACTTGTAGATGTTTATATCTATTGTAAGCTCATAACACCTTTCTAATCAATGTTTCTTTTCTATTCCTTTTCTCCACTTCTTTCTCAGTGAATGTTGGTGTTCCTCTATTGCTCAGTGTCCACAGAAATATTTAGCTTTGTCTTATAGCTTGTATGATCAGGTATGTATGAAGGCTTCTTTCTTCATCAGAATTCTCTTCAGCATCCTCTTATTATTCTCCCCCAATTCATAATGAATTTTCTTGTCTCTTTTATAGACATGATTTCACTATTTCTAAGTCCTTGTCTTTCTTGTTCTTGACGTGATCCGTAATTCTCGCCATTCTTGCTTTAAAGATTGCTTTAGTTTATCCCGTAGATTTCTCCTTGACAATAAAACTAGCTTTAAATCTCTATCTTATCTCTAGATTTTAACTTATCAATGAAAAAAAATTAATCAATTGGTTAACTCCATATTTAGCTCCTACCAGCTAGGTCTTTTTTCATTTCTGAACTTTAGTTCTTATCGATGTTTAACTCCTTTTTTTTTGTCTTGACTTTAGTTATCCTCAGGCATCTCTTTTCGTCAGGTTTTTTTGTTCATCGTGAAACACTATGAATTTCAATTCTTCTTGGTAATTATTTCTCGGATATCTTGCTTGGGTATCACTGTGACTCTTCTTGGGGTTCTCTATCCATCGGGGTGCACTGTCCGTCGGTGTTTGTTGTCACTTGGTGTATACTAAAATTTTATGCATTACTGATAACATAACCTTTATCTCTTTGATTATTTGAATTCTTTGACAAGATGTATATGACCAATCAGATTATATCAATTTCACATCAATGACAATACAGTACATTAACTGATTTAATGTCTTGCATTCACTTTCTGCAGCTCAGTGATCATCAACTTAACATCTTCAAACATTCAATCAATTATAGTTCATCAATATCTTACTTTGGCATTGATGGCAACATACTACTAATACAATATGAAATATATCAGTTGTATTTCCACAATTTACCAAACTTATTATTCTATAACCAATACACATATCTGGCTCTCAGTAAGCTCTTCTAGTTTAGATTTTATTCTTGCAAAGTACTTTCTTTATTCTTCATTCCCTTCACTAGATAGGTGTAGCAACTTCTGATTCTATCTATCCCTTTTTTGTAGAATCTCTTCTCCCTTTTCTGGATAGATATGCAGTGTTAACTTATCCAATTCTCTCCCTTAGATGGATGTTTCTTTGAATCTTTCTCTGATGTTTTATCTCCCTTTGACTGTTCCTCTCCTTGATGGATAATTCTATTTATATCTCTTTTTCCTTTGACAACAATATATTTCATATGGATGTAATCTCTCCCTTTGACAGTAATGCCAAACTATAGCCTTCCTCCTTTTTTTATAATATATTCCTTGAATTTCCTTTCCATCAGCAGTACAATAACTCTAGTGTTCGATGCACATAAGTACCTTTTTGTGTACTGATGTATCTATGTATTCCATCTCTATTCTTGCATCAACATGAATGATTTCCTGATTATGTGTAGGCTGATGCAGCCTCCTAGTTAGCTTAGTGATAAATAAACAAGGGTCAGACCCCTAGTCTCTTCCTCAGGTACTCAAATGTATCTTTAGGAAATAGCTTTTTGAATATGTCTTCTAATTATTCCTTGGACTAAACATATTCCAGTATCACTTCTTTCTCTTGCACTTGTTCCCTTAAGTAGTGATACTTGATAGCAATATGCTTAGTCTTAGCATGCATGACAGGGTTCTTTGATATGTTTATTGCACTAGTATTATCACAATAGATGATCACTGGCTCAAGAATTTTCATATTCATACCTTCCACTAATTGCTTGATCCATGCAATGTTAGATAATTTTGTAGCAACAGCCACATATTCTGCTTTTGCACTAGATTGTGAGATGCATCCTTGCTTCTTACTTATCCATGTGACAAGTCTATCACCCATGAAGAATGCTCCTCCTGTTGTGCTCTTTCTATCATCTAATTTTCTAGCCCAATCAACATCTGTATAGACTTGAATCTCAAATTTTTCTTCTCTTTTATACCATAATACATATTCTTTGGTATTCTTTAGATATCTCAAAATTCTTTTGACAACATTCATGTGTGATTCCTTGGGGTTAGTAGAGAATCTTGCAACTATTCCAACTAAATGTGCTATATCTGGTCTAGTATGAACAACATACATGAGTGTGTCAATAATTGATCTATATAGGGTCTGATTTAGCTTGGTTGACTTGTCTTCCTTTGTCGGGTTGCATATAGTTTCCATAGGTGTTCCAACTAGCTTGGAGTTTTCCATCTTGAATATATTTAGCACTTCCTTGATGTATTTGAGTTGTGTGATATAGATGCATGCATCCTATAGAAGAATCTGTAGACCAAGAAAGAATTTGATCTCCCCAAACATTGACATCTCAAACTATTTGTTCATTTCATTAGCAAATGATTTGAATAAAATATCATTCCCTCCAAATATAATATCATCAGAAAATATTTCAGCAATTAGAATATTATCATTAGTATCTTCTTTTAAATATAGATTACTATTTTTGCTTGTTCTTACAAATCTAATAATTATGAGATAGGAGTGAAGTCATTCATACCATGCTCTAGGTTCTTGTTTCAATCCATACAAGGCTTTGTGTAATCTGCAAACCATGTTTCTCTTGTTAGGATCAACAAACCCTTATAGTTGTTCAATGTATACCTCTTCTTCTAGTATTCCATTTAGGAATGCAGATTTGACATCCATTTGGTATACCTTGAATCCTTTGTAAGCAGCATAAGAAAGTATAATTTTGACTCCTATTCTAGCAACGGTTGCTAAGGTTTCTCCGTAGTCAATACCTTCTTCTTGTGCATACCCCTTTCATACTAATATCCATTTGGTACCAATAACATTCTTTTCATCTGGTCTAGGTACTAATGTCCATGTTTTGTTCTTCTCAATTTGTTCTATCTCTTCAGACATAGCACTGACCCATTCTTCATTTTCAAGTGCAGTATTAATAGATTTAGACTCAAAATCACAAATTAAACATCTAGTGTTCAGTGACTTACTTCTTGTTCTCATTCTAGCCTTATTGTCTCCTATGATCTAGTTTTGTGGATGGTGTCTTCTGACATACTTGGCAAGTACCGGTTCAGCTCTTTGTTCATCATTTTTATCATCATCTTGACCTTCATTCTAATCTTCATTGCTCAGGACATCATTTTGAGAAATTTCCTAATATTTAGTGTTTGCAGCTTGATGCTTGGGTGCATTGTTCTATCACTCAGGAGCAATACATTGTTGCGTGAGTAGAGTGTCAGGTTCTTCACTATAGACAAACCTGTTGTAGTCTTCTGGTTCTTTTCTACTTTCCTTTTCATTTTTCTCTACAAATTCATCTACTCTAACATTTGCACTTTCAATGATTTTGTTAGAGGATTTGTTTAGACATTTATAAGCCTTTCTTTTGGTAGAATACCCTAGAAATATTCCTTCTTCACCTTTGGAGTCAATCTTTCCATTTCTATCATCTTTCAAAATATAACATTGACTACCAAAAATTCTCAAGTAACTTACATTGGGTGTGTATCCATACCATAGCTCATAAGGTGTATTATTGGTGTCTTTCTTTAATTGAACTATGTTCAATGTGTAGACATTAATACTGACAGCTTCTATCCATAATGTTTGAGTGATGCCTTTCTCAATCATTAGTGTTCTTGCACAATCAACAATGGATATGTTCCTTCTTTTAGCAATTCCATTTTGTTTTGGTGTTCTTGGTGCGGAAACATGTCTTTTAATTCCATGCTCATTACAAAAGTTAGTGAATTCATCAGAAATAAATTCTCCTCCTCTATCTAATCTTAAGCATTTCAGTTCCTTACTACTTTGTTTTTCTACTATAGCTTTATACCATTTAAACATCTTGAATGATTCTGATTTCTCTTTTAAGAACATAACAATCATCATTCTAGAATAATCATCTACAAATAGAATGAGTTATCTATCACCATAGTAGCTCTTAGTTCTCATGGGTCCACATAGGTCAGTATGCACTAACTCTAGAATAGCATTAGATGTGTAGGGTTTTCTCTTGAAATTAGACTTTGTCATTTTACCTTTTTGACAATTCTTACACATGATATGGTCAGGCTTTGACATGCTCAGTAAGCCTCTTACTTTCCTTTTACTGATTATACTAACTATGTTATCAAAATTCACATGACATAACCTTTTAGGCCACAACCATATGTCTTCATTTCTAGCCATTAAACAAGTGGTGTTAATATCATCAAGATAGAATAGGTTACCTTTTGTCCATTCACCAGTTCTGATCAACCTTCCTGATTCATTAAAGATCTTTTCCTTTTTTTTCTCAAATGCAACTCAGTGACCTTAGTTATTCAGCTATGAAACACTCAATAGATTATAGTTAAGTCCTTTCACCTAATATGCATTTTCACATATGATTAGATTATTCAACATTATTGTTCCTTTACCTTCAATCGGACAAGGTGAGTCATTACGCATTCTTACTGATCCCCCATTATAATACTCAAAAGTTTCAAACTTTTCCTTATCTCTAGTCATGTGGTGAGTATAGCCACTATCAATAATCTAGACATCATTCTTACTAACCTTATATATGAGTGCAGTTTCAACATACCTTTCCTCTTCGTCTGAATCATCCTTCATAGAAACAAATACTACCTTAATATATTCATCAGATTCAGTGTCAGTATCTCCAGCTTTGTTCTCGTCTAGGTAACAAGCTTTATTCCCTTTGTCCTTGTATTCTCGGGTATCTCTTCTGTCAGATTGTCAGTTGCTTCAATAATCTTTGTCATCACCTCTGTTAAACTTCTTTTCATATGATCTGTCATTACTTTTGTCATCTTTTATTTTGTTAGAACATCTAGCAACAAAGTGTCAAATCTCTTTACAATCAAAACATACCGATGGTAATTTACCTTTATATTTACCTTTGCCTCTCTGCAATCTTCTAGCCATTAGTGCTTCAATTTCATCAAGTTCTTGATCATCACTATCACCTTCACTATCATTTATCATAGTGTGTTTATGACTTGATTTACTTATCTTTAAATAATATTTGAATGCAGACTCAATAGATGGTAATACACTGTTGTCAAAGTTACTCATCTCAAATGAAATAAGTCTACCAACCAAACTATCTAGAGTGACATTGTTATTTTCTACTGCTCTCATTTCTTGTATAGCAGATACTCTAATAGCATAAATAGGCAATAAGGTTCTTAGGATTTTACTTACCATTGTTTCTTCTTCAAGTACACCTCCTACTCCTCGGATAGCATTGACTACCTCTTTGATTCTACAGCTATATTGAGTAATTTTTTCTTCTTCTTTCATTTTTAGGTCATCAAACTTTCCTCTTAGGCTTTATTCCTTAGCTCTTAGTAAATTAGCATCTCCTCCATGTACTAGCTTCAATTTGTCCCACATTTCCTTTGCAGTGGTGCATGTTTTGACATCTTCAAATTCAGCATCAAAGAGTGAGGAAACAAGTTCTATCATCATAGAATTGTGCTCATGCTTTTCTCTCAATTGATCAAGTGTGTGACGTACAGTAGGAAACACATATTTAGGATCCAAGTATTGAGTAACATCATTTCCAATACCTGATAGGTGGAGTCTTATCCTTCCTTGCCATTATGCAAAGTTGTCCTTGTTCAACTTAGACACATCCCTTTTTCTCATCTTGTGATCTTTTTCTTGAGGGTTTAAACTCCCTTTCTAAGCACACAAGCTCTAATACCAATTGTTAGAATAATGGAGAGGGGGGTGAATTAGTGGCCTCAAAAATAATTCAATAAATCAACCCAAAACTTTATACCAAAAATAAAAACCTCTAGTTATCTTCATTCCTACAAGATGTATGCCCTTAAATAATATTATCAAATAACTACTGCTCAGAGTTTACTATTTATCCTTTTCCTTAAGCTTTACCGATATGCAATTTATCCTTTTCTAGCTTTTACCAAAATACAGTACTTAATCCTTACTGATCAATCCAATTTAGTAATGTGTTGTTAGTATACAGATTTGTCCCTCGGAAAGAAATGTAAATAATGACTCGATATGCCCAAAAAGAAGAAAAAAATGTACTAACAGCTGGACGAGTTATCATTGGTTGATAACCCTCCTCTAAATTCAAAGGTATAGCTCCCTTCTAGAAAGATATTCAGTGAATTAAATGTAAAGTATGTCTTTAACCCGAAGACACAAAGGTTGCTGACATTCATTCATCACTATGAAATGAATGCGATTACAATATAAAAGATTTAGAGAAAATAAATGAATGACCAACTGATCATCTATTCAGTCTTCCCAATCACAGAGAAATCAAGGAGTGGCTAAATATTTTAATTACTAAGAATAAGTACACCAAAAACCAACTGATTCATTATATATTCATTCACTTGATTTGATGATGTAGAATAGTACTCAAAAATACTATTGAAATGACCAACTGATCAATTTCAATCAAAGAAAATAATATTCAGACACACAGCTCTGATCTACCAATTTCTCCTTACTCCTAAATACAACGGAAAATAACCTACAGATCATTTTACTTCTACAACTTCATTAAAGTTGCTCATAAAATAAAATATATATCTTTCCCCTTTGTTCTCCCTGTTACAATTTTGTTTCTAAAATACTCTATCCTCCTCCCTGTAGCCGACTGACCTCCTGGAAAAGAATAACCTCCCTCCCCCAGTGAGTGTGAAAAGTTTTACCATAAGTAATGCTTCTCGGTTTCCTTTTGATTCAATAATCATTTCTTGAAATTCTCTTTATTCTTATATTTCCACTATTTCGTGGCCTCATAATTGTCATCCCTAACTCTTTGGGTATTCAACATTAATCAAATGACTTATATTATTATAAAGCTTACTTCAATTAGCTGATAGGTGGATATAGCTTTCACTCCTTCAGCACTTCCATGTATCCTTTATTTAATTTGAAGATCAACTCACCATATAACTATTCCATATTATAATTTTAATGTCAGTTTGCATGCTTGACACGTTCTACCTACAGCTCCATATTGATAGTTTAGTGAGGATCCCAATGTCAGTGAGTCACACTGTTTTCTTCATTCTGGAGCTCCCATCAACCTAGATGAATTGGGCTTCATGTATTAAATCAAACATTGGTGAAGATTCTCCATCATGATCTGATTTTGAACATTGTGATTCAAGCCACTGTTTGCGTGCCATATGCTAGTAAAGTTGCAGTCTCTATATTCTTGATTGATCAGCTTAACTAGAGGTGATGGCTTCACCTCTTCATCGTGCCACTTACATATCTATGATTTTGATACCTTTATTGAGTACCGCCGACATCTATTATGCTCAGTCATTTTGTCAAATAGCCCACCTTCAAATATCGAATACAGAGAGAATTATCACAATAGAAAGTTGATGGCACCATCCTATTGTTGATCCCCTTTAAATTGGTTTCATAGGAGAATCCTCCATGTTTGGCAACCGTCAACATAATTTTGGATCTCTTTTAGACATAATTGTGTACATGCAAAGCATATACGCAGCTCGAGGATTGATATTCTGTCAAACACCTCTTGTATCTCCTCCACTCGGGATATTTACTTGTTTTGATACTACAGTTGGATTGAGGAAAGTGTCAGTTTGGAGGCACACATACCACTGCATTTTGTCGAATAGTTTATGTGTATCCCCTATGAGGGTGTCTCATATTCATGACTTTCTATACCAAAGGTACCCGAGCTCATGCTTGATTTCGATGAAGAGGAATTGGGTTGAAGTGTCATCGTGATGATGCTAGATCCGCAAACACAGTCTACACTTATTACACTGCATTACGAGCCTACTAGTCCCACTCACAAGGACATTCAACTTCTTCCATCTAATGTTCATACAATCCATGAGACTATTACACCCGGGCTTATCAGTTGCCAACAAATGAACTGATTGTTGTTCCTTTTGAGTGAAGATCAATTGTGTCTAAAATGCATAGATATGAAACTTTTGCAAATTTGTGGATCTATTAACTAATCAAGAACCAATAACTTATTTCATGAGGAATTACTATAATGAAATAAGTCTTATCCATTGATCGAGCTCAAACTTTCATCAATTTTTCTCCTGTATACGTTTGTGAAGCTTGGACATTCTATCATACATGTTGCAATTATTCACCATACTCCTTCTCCATGCATATTCCCTACCATTCGAAGGCAAATTGATGAAGATTAATCTCTTTTTTTCATAGTATGAAAATAGAATTTGGCTTGCGAAGGCTTTGAAGGCCCGATCATGTGATTCCAAATTATCATTTTTGGGGGATGTCAATTCCATAGCTTGGGTTTTTATATTTTTCCACCACAACCATTTAGGAAGAAGGAGCTCATCCCATTACTTGTTCATCAATGATATGATGGTGTTCGAACATGTATCATGCCCATCTCAACGTCTTTGGTTGAGTACTCCACTTGTCTTTCATTCTTTTATGGCTTGTGCATGTGTTGCCAAGCATATCTTATGCATCAGGTTTGAGGGAAATGCATACTCAGGATCAGATATTGTTGAAAAAGGCACACCCCTGTTGATGTCACCCGAGATATCCTATACCTCAAAATTTGCATTTTGGACTATTGGTCTGAAATTGAAAAACTGAATCTGCATCTTAAATTCACATTTCAAGCCTGACAATGACGTACATCTAAAATTGAAACTTGACCTTTGGAATGACCTTTGGCTCTGTAAACTCGAACTCTAAACCATGTGAACCACTGAACCTGCAAACTTGATTTTGAACTTCAAACTTGAACTTTGAACTTCATAGTTCAATTTAAAAATAATTTTGGAACATTGCATCTTCACAAAATGTCAACTTTAAGAAAACATTGTTAGCAAAAACCAATATAGGATGGGATAATTGGGAAAATTTATCCATAGGGATCAGTTTTTAAAAGTTTAAATTTGGGGTGCCAAAAGAAAGCTAACAACTGGCTCTGACTGGGGATATGGGCCGTGAGGAACATAAAGAATCTAGCAATCTCTAGTAAAAGACCAGTGCTTTATCCATTGGGAAACAGATTCGGCATACAACAAAGATCAAAGGGACTACTTGGATAGAGGGGAAGAGAAGGGGAAATCCCAAAGCAACTAAACTACCAACGAAAAAAACAACCCACAAAGTAGTAGAAAACTAAAGCAAGGAAGCTACACCATGCACCACAAAAACTTACAGAGCAAGAGCATATTTACAAACACATACATAGGAAGGTAGAACCTACCACGGGACTAGAAATGTGGAATACTTACGTGAAGCCATCAACGGGATGAGAAAAATAAGAACCTTTTCGGGTTAGCCGGTTGCATTTGAATGCAAGATCTTCATACCATCTTTGCCTGGTAAGCTCTACATGACAAGAGTTTTGATCAATCATGTATAGGAACTTGGTGAAGTGATAGTCATATCCAAATAACCATGACTCATCATAAATTTTAGGCTGCATTTTCTCGCCATCACTTTGAGTGAAGTAATTTGTATCACAAATAGCCATGCCCTTCTCTTGGGAAAGACAAGCTAAGCCATTGATGGGGAAGGCATTGGGGAAGAACCTCGTAGAAGCATTCAAAAAAAATCCTGGAGCTAGTCCTACCAAAAAATCACCCCCTATAGGTCCACCAACAACTTCATTCTTAAAATAGAATGCTTCTAAAATTTGGGGCTGAGACCACTCTTCCTGAGTTGGCGCAAAACCAAATGAGAAGACCTCATATTCTATCTCCTCATTAAATGCACAAATTTTAAATTCTGACTCACCAATCTGAATATGATGATCAATTTTGGATCCAATAAAGTGGGTACTTGGATATTTATGTTTAGAAACCATAGGTATTAAAACTAAGTCATTTTTTTCTTCAACCATACTCTTATGGTTTTCATTGTGTACCTCGGTGTCCGCTGCCTCAATCAACCATGAATGATTTCTTGAGGGAGCTTCCAGCTGGCTGTTATGCTTTGGATTAACTGTTGCTTCCTTACTTTGCTAGTGTATGATCATGCTACCAGGATCTTCAAGGCAACCTTCTTCCTACTCTTTCCTATCGTATATAAGATCATAGGGTACAAAGAGAGGATTATCTTTAATTTTAAAATCTTCAATGTATTTAGCAGGTAAATACAAGGCATTCACCTTGCTCCAAGAAATCTCATCACCACTACTCTTTAATTGACTCTCTACTGCTGTCATATCAGCCACATTCTTGTTTTGACATGCAAAAGAAAAATCAGAATTCACAGTTTCTTCATGCATGTTACAAACTGAACTATCCTCAGGACATATAGTTAAGAGTAATGGTTTTTCAAAAATACTTTCAATGACCATAGGATCAAACTCAATATAAAAAACTTCCTCTTTTGAAATGGAATAAAAATCTTCATCAGGAAAAAATATAGGTTGAAATCATGAGTTTTCACCTCTTTATCGTCCCTTACCAACATTTCCTCCATGACATCAGGTTCTTCTTTAACATGCAGCTCTTCTTGCCTGGATTGTTGTTGATTTCCCTTTTGCTGCTGATCAGAGCTCCAAGGCACCAATGATTCTATCATTGGTGATGAAAAATATTGATCTTCATAGACCAAGAAATTGGAGAGCAAAGATTCTTTAATCTCATATTTTTCTTTAGATATCTTCATAGCAGCAAAAACTCCTCGATCAGAATTCTTGAGATTGTTATATCTTTTACGAACACATTCCAGCAGTATGGAAAATCGTTGATCTTTAGTGGGATTTAACTTATCCCTTTCAGCTTCACAAATACTCCCTTTGAAGGCATTCCAAAGATACTGGAGCATCTCATCTTTCTCCGAATTAATTTCATCAGCAGTAGGCTTCTTTTGAGGTTGTTCTCTCAAGTTGATTTCTTGTTCACTCATAACTGAGTAGTTGCAAGAAATATAACTCGATGAAATTACCAGAGCTCTTCATCCACAACCTCCAATTCTTTTTTTAAATGTTGCACTTTCCTCTTGCATGTCTCCAAGTCTTTGAGCTTGTGAAATCTGTGACACAAACTCATCCACAGCAAGGCAGAGGTGTGGTCATCTTCAAGGCTTATCTTCAACTTCACAGCCTTTGAAATAATTTATTTATGATGTTCCCCAAAATCTTGTAGAACCTTATCATTCATCTGAAGAATCTCTGGGATGGTGGGGCCTGGTCTTTTTCCCATTCTTACAACTCTTTTGGATTTGCATCAAGAATCAGCAGAGTCACCACTTTATCAGATTCGCCAATCTCCTGCACATGGAGATATACATATAAACTAAGGAAACAATTATTCAACACTGATCTTCATTTCAGTTTCCCAGTAGAGTCACCAAAAATCTGTTAGTATACAGATTTGTCCCTCAGAAAGAAATTTAAATAATGACTCGATATGCCCAAAAAGAAGAACAAAATGTACTAACAGTTGGATGAGTTATCAATAGTTGATAACCCTCCTCTGAATTCAAAGGTACAGCTCCCTTCTAGAAAGATATTCAATGAATTAAATGTAAAGTATGTCTTTAACCCGAAGACACAAAGGTTGTCGACATTCATTCATCACTATGAAATGAATGCGATTACAATATAAAAGATTTAGAGAAAATAAATGAATGACCAATTGATTATCTATTTAGTCTTCCCAATCACAGAGAAATCAAGGAGTGGCTAAATATTTTAATTACTAAGCATAAGTACACTAAAAACCAACTGATTCATGATATATTCAATCACTTGATTTCATGATGCAAAATAGTACTAAAAAATATGATTGAAATGACCAACTGATCAATTTCAATCAGAGAAAATAATATTCAGACACATAGATCTGATGTACCAATTTCTCCTTACTCCTAAATACAAAGAAAAATAACCTACAAATCATTTTACTTCTTCAACTTCATTAAAGCTTCTAAGAAAATAAAATATATCTCTTTCCACTTTGTTCTCCCTGTTATAATTTTATTTCTAAAATACTCTATCCTCCTCCCTATAGCGGACTAACCTCCTGGAAAAGAAGAACCTCCCTCCCCTAGTGAGTGTGAAAAGTTTTACCATAAGTAATGCTTCTCGGTTTTCTTTCGGTTCAATAACTATTTCTTGAAATTATCTTTATTCTTATATTTCCACTATTTTGTGGCCTAATAACTGTCATCCCTAACTATTTGGGTATTCAACATTAATCAAATGACTTATATTATTATAAAGCTTGCTTTAATTAGCTGATAGGTGGATATAGCTTTCACTCCTTCAGCACTTCCATGTATCCTTTATTTAATTTGAAGATCAAATCACCATATAACTATTCCATATTATAATTTTAATGTCAGTTTGCATGCTTGACACGTTCTACCTACAGCTCCATATTGATAGTTTAGTGAGGATCCCAATGTCAGCGAGTCACACTATTTTCTTCATTCTGCAGGGAGCTCCCATCCACCTAGATAAATTGGGCTTGATGTATTAAATCAAACATTGGTGAAGATTCTCCACCATGATATGATTTTGAACATTGTGATTCAAGCCACTATTTGCATGCCATATGCTAGTAAAGTTGTGGTCTCTATATTCTTGATTGATCAACTTAACTAGAGCTGATGGCTTTGCCTCTTCATCATGCCACTTACATATTTTTGATTTTGATACCTTTAGTGGGTACCACCGACATCTATTATGCTCTGTCATTTTGTCAAACAGCCCACCTTTAAATATTGAATACAAAGAGAATTATCACAATAGAAAGTTGATGGCACCATCCTATTGTTGATCCTTGTTAAATCAGTTTCATAGGAGAATCCTCCATGTTTGGAAACCGTCAACATGATTTTGGATCTCTTTTGCACATAATTGTGTACATGCAAAGCATATACATAGCTCGAGGATTGATATTCTGTCAAACACCTCTTGTATCTCCTCCACTCAAGCTATTTAATTGTTTTGATACTACAGATGGATTGAGGAAAGTGTCGGTTTGGAGGCACACACACCACTGCATTCTGTCAAATAGTTTATGTGTATCCCCTATTAGGGCATCTCATATTCATGACTTTCTATACCAAAGGTACCCAAGCTCATGCTTGATTTCGATGAAGAGGGATTGGGTTGAAGTGTCATCGTGATGATGCTAGATCAACAAACACAGTCTGCACTTATTAAACTGCATTGCGAGTCTGCTAATCCCACTCACAAGGACATTCAACTTCCTCCATATAATGTTCATACAATCCACGAGACTATTACACCTAGGCTTATCAGTTTCCAATAAATGAACTGATTCTTGTTCCTTGTGAGTCAAGATCGATTATGTCTGAAATGCATAAATATGAAACTTTTGCAAATCTATGGCTCTATTAACTAATCAAGCACTAGTAACTTATTTCATGAGGAATTACTATAATGAAATAAGTCTTCTCCATTGATCGAGCTTGAAATTTCATCAAGTTTTCTCCTGTATACATTTGTGAAGTTGAACATTCTGTCATACATGTTGTAATTATTCACCATACTCCTCCATGCATATTCCCTACCATTCGAAGGCAAATTGATGAAGATTAATCTCTTTCTTTCATAGTATGAAAATAGAATTTGGCTTGTGAAGGCTTTGAAGGCCCGATCATGTGATTCCAAATTATCATTTTTGGGGGATGTCAATTCCATAGCTCGGCTTTTGCTATTTTTCTGCCACAACCATTTATGAAGAAGGAGCTCATCTCATTACTTGTTCGTCAATAATATGATGGTGTTCAAACATGTATCATGCCCACCTCAACATCTTTGGTCGAGTACTCCACTTGTCTTTCATTCTTTTATGGCTTGTGCATTTTTTCCCGAGCATATCTTATGCATCATTTTTGAGGGAAATGCATACTCGGGCTCAGATATTGTTGAAAAAGGCACACCCCTGTTGATGTCACCCGAGATATCCTATATCTCAAAATCTACATTTTGGACTATTAGTCTGAAATTGAAAAACTGAATCTGCATCTTGAATTCACATTTCAAGCCTGACAATGGCGTACATATGAAACTGAAACTTGACCTTTGGCTTGACCTTTGGCTCTGCAAATTCAAACTCTGAACCGTATGAACCACTGAACCTGGAAACTTGATTTTAAACTTTGAAATTGAACTTTGAACTTCATAGTTCAATTTAAAAATAATCTTGGAACATTGCATCTTCACAAAATGTCAACTTTATGAAAACATTGTTAGCAAAAACCAATATAGGGCGGGATAATTGGGCAGATTTATCCATAGGGATCGGTTTTTAAAATTTTTAAGTTGGGGTGCCAAAAGAAAGCTAACATGTGTAAAGAAAAACATTAAAGAAATGAACCATATACACATTTGACACATGGATTTTTAACGTGGAAACCTTGTTAAGGGAAAAACCCACTTGGGACCGGTAACCCAAAAGTTTCACTCTTTTGAAGTGAGCTCGATGAAGAGCCAACCCTGTTAAAGGTTATAAACACACTGTTAAGTGTGACCTTGTTAGAGGATTTAATATAATATTTTGTCACTTGATATCTGATATTTCACTATGCTATCATCATGAGAAACTTTTTGATACTCCTTGGGATGTATCTCAATATATAAAGGATAGTTAAATCCCACTTTGTTAAGAGATTTTCTGAATCAATGGTTAAACTGAAACAATATATGATCTGTTCATAAATACAACTTAAACTTGCAGATTTTTAGATATATTTTAAGCTCATAATACCTTTCCGATCAATGTTTCTTTTTTGTTCATTTTCTCCACTTCTTTCTTCTCGGTGAATATTGTTGTTCCTCTATTGCTCAGTGTTCACTGAAATCTTTAGCTCTGTCTTACAGCTTGTATGATCAGGTCTTTAAGAAGACTTCTTTCTTCATCAAAATTGTCTTTAGCTTCCTCTTATTACTCTCCCCCATTTCATAATGAATTAGCTTGTCTCTTTTATAGACATGATTTCACCATTTCTAAGTCCTTTTCTTTCTTGTTCTTGACGTGATCCACAATTCTCGTCATTCTTGATTTAAAGATTTCTTTAGTTTATCCCATAGATTTCTCCTTGACAATTGGAATGAAACTAGCTTTAAATCTCTAGCTTATCTCTAGCTTTAAACTGGTCGATGAAAATAATGTAATCAATCAGTTAACTCCATATTTAGTTCCTGCTAGCTAAGTCTTTTGTCATTTTTGAACTTCAGTTCTTATCAGTGTTTAACTCCTTGTTTGTTCAGTCTTGATTTCAATTTTCCTTGAGCATCTTTGTCTGTCGGGGTTGTCTGTTCGTCGGGAAACATTGTGACTTTCAATTCTTCTTAGTAATGCTTGCTCAGGTATCACTGTGACTCTTCTCAGGGTTCTCTATCCGTTGGGGTGCACTGTCTATCGGTGTTTGTTGTCACGTGGTGTATTCTAAACTTTTATGCATTACTAATAACATAACCTTTATCTCTTTGATTCTTTGATTTCTTTGAAAATACATATATGACCAATCAGGTTATATCAATTTGACATCAATGACAATACAATACATTAACTAATTTAATGTCTTGCATTCACTTTCTATAGCTCAGTGATCATCAATTAAACATCTTCAAACATTCAATTAGTTATAGTTGATCAATGTAATCTTTATTCAAATTATATTTATAGAATGTATTATAAATGCATTTGTTCAAGTGTGGATAGAAAAATTATGGATGGTTGCAAGAGGATAGAAAAAATGTGATCTTTGCATTTAGCTATGAGTATTAATTGTTGCAATTGGACATTGAACACTAGGGACTACTCATGCTTTTGTTGTCACTGCATTGCTAACAATTATGAGGAATGCATCAATCAAGACTGTGGATATGTAGGTGCATGGAATCTAGTGCCTCTATTTGTTATTGATACATTTGATAGAGATGAAGATGAAAACTTTGATGGTGATCCTTTGATTTCTACTGATTACGATCATATCTCAGGATTGGTCAAATTGGTAAGTATATATATAAATTTATTGTGCAAGAGATGTCTTTGCAGTAATTGTTGAGCGTGGAAATATAGGATTTGGTTATTATTTATTGCATTGTACTGCAAAGAGGATGAAATTACTTGAACCTGAAGAAACTGATGGAATGTACCCCATAGGTTTGTATATGCTTTACATCAATATATTGAACTCAATTTGTAAATTTGTAAATTTGGTTTGTTTCAATTTATATTGTTAAAATTTGTGACTTGCAGGTTCTGTTGTTTTAGAGGGAACATATTTCAATAAAATCAAATTAATTCAACATGGCATTCACTTTTTTGATTACCGACCAGAAAATAAGGTGTTTCAATATAGTCACCTAGTAGTTTCCACCTCCATTTGTCTCCATACAGTTAAATCTCAACGTCGACGTCGTAAGTGGAGACTAGATAGTGAGGATCATGAGAGAATATTACATGTTCTCCATGAAAGGTTTGAACCACTTGAGTTTGTCTAAAAAGTATAATATGTATACATATTTCATGTGTTAGGACCTACTTGATATCTCTGGATTAAATGGACTATACTTTATTAGAATATTTAAATATATGATGGACTATAATTTATTGATATATGATAGACCTATTTGATGGTTCAATGGTTTTAATATATAGAATTTTATGTATGCTTGTATATATATTCTTGTATACATATGGTTTTATATGTATACTTTGATTTTTAGTTCTAGAATGAGTTAGAATAGTTATTGTTAATGATTTTAATATATTTATATGTATGATTTT
Source organism: Thuja plicata (assembly GCA_018584345.1). Taxonomy (NCBI): domain Eukaryota; kingdom Viridiplantae; phylum Streptophyta; class Pinopsida; order Cupressales; family Cupressaceae; genus Thuja; species Thuja plicata. The sequence continues at coordinate 390,203 of MU228395.1, read as the reverse complement.
ATGTAAGTTTGAAATATATTAGTTGATTAACTTATATTCCATTAGTTACATATTAACTTGTTAATTTTTGTGATATTAATTAGATCCCCTTAAGACATTTGTTAGATTACTAATGACATTAGTTAGATTACTTATGTATGCTTTTATATATTTTATTGTATACATGTATGGTTTTATATGTATGCTTTGATTGTTCAATGATTTTTATAGATTGCATATTAGTTAAAGATCCCCTTAAGACATTAGTTTGTACACTAAAACATGATTAAATTAGTTAGATTACTTCTGACATGTTAGTTCTAGAATGAGTTAGAATAGTTATTGTTAATGATTTTAATATATTTATATGTATGATTTTATGTAAGTTTGAAATATATTAGTTGATTAACTTACATTTCATTAGTTACATATTAACTTGTTATTTTTTATGATATTAATTAGATCCCCTTAAGACATCCCCTTAAGACATTTGTTAGATTACTAATTGTCCGTTAGTTACATGTATTAACATGTTATTTTTTATGATATTTGCTAGATTACTAATGACATATTTCAGATTACTTATGTATGCTTTGATTGTCCATACTTCTGAGTTAGAATACTTAAATTGTGTAATCAAATCATATCATCTAATCAAATGAAACCATCTAATAAAATCATATCATAATGAAACCATCTAATCAAATCATATCATCTAATCAAATAAAACCATCTAATCAAATCATATCATCTAATCAAATAAACCATCTAATCAAATCATCTAATAAAATCATATCATCTAATCAAATAAAACCAGATTTATAAATCTATATAATGTCAAATCATAAATCATCTATGTCTAGAGGTCTGGATAGCATATAAATATATATCTCGAATTATAAACTAAAAAATATCAAACATATAATAATGACATATATAATGAGTCTCAAATCAAAGATATGTGCAACATGTCCTAAACTAGGGATTCATCTAGGCGCATGTGAACAGAGCGACCCTCTGACCGACTGCCACAAGCATCCTCTGGCTGTGAAGTAGCAATTGATCCCTACGAATATATATATATATATAAAATACTTGAAACATTATAAATGTATGTTTAAACTTATATATATTTAAAAATTACCTGACCACTAGTAGGTGTCACATCTATTAAATCTCTCCTATGAAGATGCTTCAACCCCACACTAGAGGTAATGTGCTCTGCCCGAGTGTCACAAGCATCCTCTAGTTGTGAAGCAGCAACTAACCCTTGCAAATTTAGTACAACAATTGGTTATATACATGTGCATAGTATATATTATGTAAAGTACTTGAAATGTATAAATACATGTTACAAGTGTACACATGCATGCTTAAACCTACATATATTTAAAACTTACCTGACCACTAGTAGGTGTCACATCTACTGAATCTCTCATATGAAGATGCTCTAAGCCCACACTAGAGGTAATGTGATCTTCTAACTATGCCTATAAAATATTATACATTGAACAAACATCAATACACACATCTACAATGAATTGTTGACTAAAACTCATGGAAAGGAGAAAAGATAACTTTATATACCTAGGTCTTAGGACAAAGAGGATCATCAACGTGCCACACCATTATATCATCAACAAAAACTACATCACCCACACCACATCCATCCCTCAATGTCTCTAGTAATGAAGAGTGTAGGGGTGTGTGTAGTTGGGAGGGGAGTGTTTTAGAGCCTAAACCACTAGGATGCAATAATAAATCCATAAATGATCGAACATTAGTGTTAGTGTCCACTTGACTCAACCCGCATAACTTCTCATGAAATGTGTCTAGGCCCATAGCTTTGATATGTACATCTCCAACTCATATACGTGGCTCTACAGTTGTAGACTGATTTGTGGGTGTAGAGTGCTCTACAGAGTGTTGTGAACTATGTTGTGCCTAACTAGATGGTATATCCTGTGTCGGTGGAACTACAAGACCTCGTGCAAGTCTGATGACATATCTGACTGAGTGTACTAGGATACCCTACATGTCTTTAATATAAGAATATGATTGTAGGAGATCCTCCAAAAATTAAAGTGCCACATCCAAATGACTATGATTTCTATAAAGCGCTCATATCTCTCCAAGTGGAGGAAGACCTACAGCTCTATATGCCTCATCACTGTCCCCAGTAGTAGTACTAGATAAAGCCTCAGAAGATGATCTAGCTTGACTTGGTCTATTCAAAATATATCTGCCCACTGTATCTGAAGTGATGGAGGTAGTTGCAGAAGAAATCTCCCCTATCTTGTCCACTACTCCCCTCTAGGAAGCAATGACCACTCTATCTGTAATAGCAGCCATCGTCGATGCCACTGCTAGAGTCCTCTTCCCAACCATCTCTCTATGAGTATGTACAACTTGATCATCCCTATGATACTGATCATGATCGGCAACTCTACCATGCCCATGACTGTAATAGATGGGAAGATCTAAATAGCTGACCCTAAGTCCCAAACGGAACTTAACGTACAATTTTTCTGCAAAATATAAGGGAATCTGGTCGTTATTAGCATAACAACCATGTGCTGCAAGAAAATGAGGGTATATCATGCATTTGACCTAAGGAATCTCACACTGTGTAACCTAATATTCCCTCACCTTGGGCTTCCCCTCATAAATTGGGAAAACCTCTTGTTTGATGATTTCCTTGGGGACATGAATCTAGACCGTCTCCAAGGAAAGATCACTTGATACCTCAACTCTCAACTCTTGAAAAATAGTATCAACAACCTGTGGTGTGAAGGAAGAGTGGGATCTCAATCTAGCAGTCATATCCTCCAAACTCCTCAATACAGTGATACAAATATCTCTATATATGCCACCTGGCTCATATGTACGAATGGACTCTCTAAGTCAATCCATGATCTCTACCTGAGCAGTCTAAAAAATAGTCGCCAGATCATTAGTGCGAGGTGCATCCTGAGCTGGTACATCCTGAGTGGCCATCCAGATGTAACATACATGAAATCTAAGTATTAACAATTAAGTACTTGATTACATGTTATAATTGCATGTAAAATGGAAACAAATATTTGAATATGTAAAATTATACTTAAATTTACAATACTAGGTCAAGTAATTGGTATTAATAGGTCCTATTACTCTAGTTATGTCTTAAGGGGTCCTATTAAAGGTCTTAAGTGGTCCTATTCTAGGTCTTAAGGGTCCTAAGGGTTCTTAAAGAGTTTTATGTCACAATAGGGGCCCTAAAGGGACCTAGGGTGTACTAATAGTCCTAAAGGGTCCTTGGATATACTAATCGGTATTAATAGGTCCTATTAGGTCAAGTAAGTGGTCTTATTAGGTCTTCAGGGTCCTATGATGTACTAATTGGTTTTAAATGGTCATATTAGTCCTATTAGGTCTTAAGTGGTCCTATTCTAAGTCTTAAGGGTCCTATGATGTACTAATTGGTTTTAAATGGTCATATTAGTCCTATTAGGTCTTAAGTGGTCCTATTCTAAGTCTTAAGGATCCTAACGGTTCTTAAAGAGTTTTATGTCATGATAGGGGTCCTAAAGGGACCCAGGGTGTACTAATAGTCCTAAAGGGTCCTTGGATGTACACTAATTGGTATTAACAGGTCCTATTAGGTCAAGTAAGTGGTCTTATCAGGTCTTGAGGGTCCTAGGATGTACTAATTGGTTTTAATAGGTCATATTAGTCCTATTAGGTCTTAAGGGTTAGAGTAATTATATTTTTACACTTATTAATTAGATCACATCGATTTAATTAATTAAGTTTTTTATTGCTCTGTTTACTTAAGCTATCGCTTAGGTGCATTATAATTAATTATTAATGCACAACCTAGTTTTTCCCTTTTAGGGTTTCGTTCACCTTTATAGGTCGAACTTGTAATTATTTGTTCATGATCTTGGAATATATTTTTGCTCTCATTTCTTGAGATTTTCCAAGCTCTGCTTTTTGTCTCTTTCATCTTGTCTCCTATAACAGGTCATTTGCATGCAGGTGTTCTTGGTGAATTGTGGATTTGTCTCTCTCAAATCCTACATGGTATCAGAGCCATACTACTTCTACCTGGTCTGGTTTTTTTAAGTCATGATTCAAGGGAAAAAACCAGAGATTTTCTAAGGTTTCTTCTTCAATCTGGAAGAGGCACTTTTTTCCAAAGCACTTTGAGCAAAAATAGATGCCACCATTGCACTCAGAAGGCCTGGGAGATCAATTTTTCATATAAAGTTTACCATATTTGGCCATAGTAGCCTCTGAGAAAATATTTCTCTCTCCTAGGTTGTATGACACGGTTTTCAAGAAAAAAAAATTAAAAATAACAAAAAATGCATTTTCTAGGGCTTTTTGGGCGCTGGCAGAATGCACCGCCCACATGTATCTAGCGCACCACCCGCGCCTAGCCCCAACCGACACACCACCGTAGTGCAGCCCAGTAGCCGACATGGCACCAGCTCTACCCAGTTGCCGCCATAGCGCCACCAGGGAGCCGCCACCACAGTGCCGCTGGGAGCCACCATCAGCCCAGCTGACGTCACTTACTAGAAAGTGACATCACTTTCTAGGGTAAAAAAAATTTTGGCGACCTTCCAAATTTCCCGGCCACCGGCAATTTTTTCTAGCAAGACAGCCCAGTGACGTGCATATGGCCATCAATGTTTTTCCCAGGGAAGTGCGACGATCATTTGACCATCAATTTTTTCCCACGACTCATTTTTTCTAATGAGCTAGTCTTTCAGGGGTGTTGGTTTTTTGGTCGTAACTTTTACATACAGTATCATTTTTTAGAAAAAAAAATATCACCAAAAAGCTCTTTCCAAACCGAAGACCATGATGTTGGTTTTCTTTGAAAATTTGAGAATTTGAAATATTTATTTTGGTTTCAAATTAGAGGCTTTAATTTCCTCTTTCTCTACATCTAGTGTCTAGGTTTTCTCCTTGTTTTTTGTGTTTTCTATAGTTATTTCTCTGTTGTACGAGGGATAGAATTATATATTGTGGGGGTGCATTTTACTTTATGTAATTTACTTTAGAAAGACCCTTCTTCTTCTGTCTTCTTCTCTCAATGTTGGACCCTTCTGTGGCCCAGTTGACACCACATAACTATCACGCCTGGAAAGCACACATGACCAGGTTGCTTATGTCACGTGGCTTATGGTCATGTTTGCATGAGAACCAACCTGTTCTACAGCGCCCTTTTGAGGTTCTTTAGTGCAGAAAAAAAATGGATGAAGCCATGGGCTTAATTGCACTGAACATCTTCGATAGTCTCATGTTTCACCTAGATGGGTTGAACATTCCTCGAGCTATTTGGGGCAAGTTTGCATATTTTTTTGGCATAGTGAATGAGTTCTGAGAACTACAGCTTGATGCACAGTTCACTTCTTTGACTCCTACAGGCTTTCCCACTATTGAGGACTTCTTGATGAAGTTCAAGTCTCTGTGTTCAGTTTTGTAGGGATGTGGAAGAAATAAGATAGATGATGAGTGTGTCTTCCTAATACTCTTAGAGTTGCGAGGAAAATATCAATCTTTTCTTCCACTTTCTACTCCACCATGGATGCTTTGGGTGCCAGGCACACCACATTTTCCTTTGAGACCTGTGATTGGTTGACATGGGAATAGGCAAAGATCCAACAGATGGATGCTTCTAGCTCTTCAAGCCAAGTATTGGTTGCTCAATCTTCATAGGGGAAACCAAAACATAAATTCAAACCGAAGAAAGATTCACCATGCAGTGAGTATTCCTCCAAACCTGCACAGAAAATTGATTCAAAACCTCTAGCTCACCCTTCAAAGGGTAAATATTCTTCGAAGTCTGATGAGTCTACCCCCAAGACTAAGAAGAAATCATTTGAAACCTATAGTTTTTGTAGCAAGGATGGACATCCTGTTTCTAGGTGTTGGAAACATTTGGAGGCTTTAGAGGAAGCCATGTAGGAGCATCACATTTCTTCTCCTCAGTCCACATCCTCCCTTGCATTGAAAGGTCATGCTCTTACTGCATGAGCAATGACTTCTAGGCCCACCTAGATTTTGGATTCTGGTGCCTCTCACCACATGACTCACACTCAATAGTTGGTCACCTCACTTGCTCCTTGTGCTACTTCATAGATTATTGTTGGGAACTCATCACATCTTACAGTTTTGGGTTCTGGTTCTGTTGCATTAGCTAGGGGTTCTCTTCAAGATGTTCTTGTGGTCCTTGACATCTTGACAAACCTATTGTCCATCTATCAGATTTGCCACTCTTACTCTTGTAAGACAGTTGAGTTCTCACCACATGATGTGGTTATTTGGGACCTACATGACTCTGATTTTATTGTGGCTACTGGGATTGTTGACTTTGCATCCTACCTATATAGATTTGATAGATTTGATCCATCTGATGGTATAGGTTCCTATCTTATAGCACATGCAGATTTAGTGAGGAGACTTTAGCATGAGCGTTTGGGCCATTTCAATTATAGTTATCTTCAATAGATGAGCACACATGCACTTGTTCTTGGGCTTCCTCATATTTCTTGCACTGATGGTGTTTTTAAAGGTTGTGCTCTTGGCAAACAACATAGGGATCTATTTCCTTAGGGACAGGCTACTTGTGCTTTGGAACCATTGGAGTTTATTCATAGTGAACTCATGTCATTTCCTACTCCTTCTTTTTCTAGTTCCAGATATGTGCTTACTTTCATTGATGACTTCTCCAGGTGCACAAGGGTTTACTTTATTAAGTACAAGTTTGATGTCTTTGATTCATTTCAAGTCTTTAAGACATTTGTGGAGAAGAAATATGGTCTTTCTATTCGGCAGATACACACAGATAATGGGGGGAGTATGTGAACCAAGCTTTCAAGGATTTTTCTCTGAACATGGTCTACAGCATCCGTTTTCAGTTCCCTACACCCCTTAGCAGAATGGTGTGGTTGAGAGAAAGAACATAACACTTTGGGAGATGGCTTATTGTATGATTCATTCCAAGTCCATGGATTCATCTTTTTGAGCAGAGGTAGTCAATTGTGCCAACTATATTCAGAATCAAATGCCCCACAAGGTAGTTCAACATATGACTCCTGAGGAGGCTTGGTCTCATGTCAAGCCCGATGTATCTTCATTCTGAGTTTTTGGTAGTGAAGCATGGACATTTATACCTAATTCTCATAGGAGAGAAATGGAGTGGAAGAGCCAACACCTCATTTTTGTTGGTTACTATGAGGATGTTAAGGCATACAGGTTGTTTGATCCTGATTGCAGAGAGGTCCTATTTTGATGGGATGTCTAGTTTGATTAGCACCTTCCTGTAGTAGATACCATGCTTGTAGAGTCTACTTCACTTACCACTACTCCCTTATCTCTTCCAGACTCTTTTCAGGATGATGAGGATGATGATCTTGGTGATCCCCATTTACCTCCATAGATTCCTAGATGGGCTTGTGTTATAGTTGAGGCTACAGGATCTCTGACAGGTGACCCTTCATCTTCTTGTCACACCCGGTCTCATATTTTAGGTTCTAGCCTTCTGAGTCATGCTATTTTTGGTGATCCTCAGAATTTTTTAGCAGTGATAGGACATTCTAATTGGGATAGTACTATGGAGGAGGAGTATTCTTCTTTGATGAAGAATCATACTTGGGATCTTTGTTCTCTTCCTAAGGGAAGAAAGTTAGTGTGATGCAAGTGGTTGTATTGTACTAAGTTTTTTGTTGATGGTTCTATTGATAAGTACAAGGCACATCTTTTTGTGAAGGATTTTTCATAGGTTGAGGGTATTGATTACACTGAGACATTTTCCCCTGTCACCAAGATGAATTATATTCGCCTTGTCTTATCCCTCATAGCTTCTCAGGGATGGCCCATTTTTCAGATGGATGTGAAGAGTGCATTCTTTCATGGTGATCTTAATGAGGACATTTACATGGATCAACCTCAGGGATTTGTGTAGGATTCCTCCTTGATTTGAAGACTCTGGCGATCTTTTTATTTTCTTAAATGGGCCCCTCAGGCTTGGTATGAGAAGATGTACTCTTTTCTTCTTTCCATAGGATTCACACGCTGCCATTCTGATCCTAGAGTCTACATTCAACATCTTGAGGATGACGTTTTGATACTTGTGCTATATGTTGATGATCTTCTCATAACTGATAGCTCATCTTCTATGATTCAGGATGTTTAGCGCACATTGATGGAGCATTTTGAGATGACTGACCTTGGTCTATTACACCACTTTCTTGGTCTGCAGATTGTTCATTCTTCTGCTGGGATCTTCATTTACTAGCACCAGTATGCTCTTGACATGCTTCAAAACTTTGATATGCTTTCTTGCAAGCCTAATCCCACACCTTTTCAGTCAGGTGTTACCTTGTCTACCTCTTGCACTTCACCTTCAGTGGATCCTACATTGTATCACCAATTGGTTGGTAGTTTGTTGTACCTGACACACACTCATCCTGATCTTTCATTTGCAGTCTGTCTTGTCTCTCATTTTTCACATGAGCCTCATGAGATTCATTGGCAAGTTGTCAAGCATATTTTGAGATACATTCACTGCACTATTTTGTATGGCATTCATTACACATCAGGGGCTCCTCATATTGTTGGCTTCACTGACTCAAATTGGTCTGGTGATGTTGATGATCAGAAGTCTACTTATGGCTTTGTTTTTGGTCTTGGATCTGGTCCTATCACATGGTCGTGCAAGAAGAAGAATTCTCACACACTTTCATCTACAAAGGCTGAGTACAGAGCTACAGTGCATGCTAGTCAGGAGATTTTATGGCTTTGACAGTTGATGACTGAGTTTGGTTTTCCTCTTGATCGTCCCATTGTTCTGTGGTGTGATAATCAGAGTTCTATTCACATTTCCCATAACCCGGTGGCACATCAGCACATTAAACACATTGAGCTTCATATGCATTTCATCTGTCATCACATTCAGGATGGTTTTCTCAATTTAGAGTACATTCCCACTGACGCATAGGTTGTTGACATCTTCACTAAATATTTTGCATTTTTGCGCTATCTTCAGTTGTGTTCTATGCTTGGGGTGACGGAACTTGTCCTTGGGTGGTCTTCTTGAGGCCTTCATTCCTTCATGTTTTTTTCAGCATGTTTGTTCTATCTCTTTTTGGAGAGGGGTTTTTCCCACTAGGTTTTCTCCTTTGTCCCTAGTTTATAGAGATTTCCTTGTATTGGGTACTTGATCAGGCCTTGTTGTTAGGAACCGTTTCCTGCTTTCATAGTTTTGCTAGGTTACCTTACCTCCTAAGCTTATCTTAAGGGGGGTGTTAGAGTAATTATATTTTTACACTTATTAATTAGCTCATAACAGTTTAATTAATTAAGTTGTTTATTACTATGTTTACTTAAGCTATCTCTTAGGTGCATTATAATTAATATTTATATTAATTATTAATGTGCAACCTAGTTTTTCCCTTTTAGGGTTTTGTTCACCTTTATAGGTCGAACTTGTAATTATTTGTTCATGATCTTGGAATATATTTTTTCTCTCATTTCTTGATATTTTCCAAGCTCTACTTTTTGTCTCTTTCGACTTCTCTCTTGTAACAGGTCATTTGCATGCAGGTGTTCTTGGTGAACTGTGGATTTGTCTATCTCAAATCCTATATTAAGTCCAATCTTATTAAGTCTTAAGGGGTCCTATTATGTCTTAAGTGGTCCTATTCTAGATCTTAAGGATCCTAAGGGTTCTTAAAGAATTTTATGTCACAATAGGGGTCCTAAAGGGACCTAGGGTGTACTAATAGTCCTAAAGGGTCCTTGGATGTGCACTAATTAGTATTAATAGGTCCTAATAGGTCAAGTAAGTGATCTTATTAGGTCTTAAGGGTCCTAGGATGTACTAATTAGTTTTAATAGGTCATATTAGTCCTATTAGGTCTTAAGTCCAGTCTTATTAAGTCTTAAGGAGTCCTAGTCGGTCTTAAGTGGTCCTATTCTAGGTCTTAAGAATCCTAAGGGCTCTTAAAGAGTTTTATGTCACAATAGGGGTCCTAAATGGACCTAGGGTGTACTAATAGTCCTAAAGGGTCCTTGGATGTACTAATTGGTAAATTAATAGGTCCTAGGTCTTAAGGACCGTCCTAGGTATTCTTAAATAGTTCTAATAGGTCATCCTAGGTGTTTTAAAGGGTCCTACATTTGGAAATATATAATGTGCCTAGTGACTGAGAGGGGGGTAAAATGGGAACCAGTAAAACTTAATCCTTTTAATCCATAATTAGATTAACTTCTTTGTTTGCATGCATAGAACATGAAAGTAAAGAATCATACACAACACATAACACAATATTTGGTTACCCAGAAACCTTCCAAAAGAAAGTAAAACTAGGGTGGGGATGATAACCACAAGATTTAGTATTGTAGTATAAATTTATCCTGTTAGAGCTTACAATGACCACTTCTGATGGTCTTCCCTGTTAGGAGCATAGAAAGGACTGTTAGGTCCACCTTGTTAAAGGATTTTGTATAATACAATAAGTAATGCAACTCTGTTAAGAGATTTAGAGAAATAACTATTAGGTCCACCTTGTTAAAGGATTTTTCTGATCCACCTATGAGAATGAACCAGTTGATGATCTACTCTATGCAACTATGATTGCTGAATAAGATCCTTCTTAATATAACTGATAACCTAAATGTGATAGATGAGACTCTCTTGTCCTGAATACTTCTTCTCTTTAATCAAACTGTCATTCACATGTCTTATACATATGCATACATTTTATGCATATACACCATACATACATATTTTGGATAAAACAAACTATCTTACATATATATTTTATCCAAACAAATAACTCTGCATGTAATGTCCCCGCCAGGGAACCCATAAGGAATCAGGTCTTATGACCAAAATTGCAACTAATTTTTTTTATTTTTTTTTAACATCATTACTACTCCACATTTACATTCCTTAAGGTTCCCTTAATGA